>VMBQ01000192.1:325337-379916 GCA_007657795.1 Dreissena rostriformis
AAGACTCCAGTCATTTATTTCTAAGAACACGTGTATTTAAGGTAAGTTGTGACATAATAAACGTTTATTTTTGATAAAATGTTATTTGTCGGATACAATGCGCTTATAAACTCATAACAATTAAAAACAATTACGTCAAAATAACATTAATTCAGAGCTCCAGATAAGGGTCGTATTTTCGTAATTACGAATTATTTTCAAGTCCGTTACGTATTTATTTTAAAATCTGGTCGTACCATTAAGAATTACAAAATCAAGTTACGAATATTATTTTAACATCAGTTCGTATAAATTTTTATTGAGTTCTTTTCGCGTATTAAAGATCTCTTCTGTACTTATATAGAATGGCTATCGGGTTTGTTTAACTGGAGCGCATTTTTTCCAATAAAAGCAACGTGTACAGTCTATCTGTCAAAAAAATGGCTGCGCCCAGAGGACGTCCTAAAAAACTGCAAAGCGTGCAAAAAAAAACACGCTTTTAACATATTGTTCGCAAAGTGAGCCGAAGTTGAATGTAAAGAAAGACATTATAGAAAAGATCTTATACGATGTTGTATGTTAAGATGCCGACACAGTTGGAAAAGCTAAACAACGCGACACGACGGGTCCTAACTAAAAAAAACATTGGACGAGTGGAAGGGACAATTCCCGTGGGTAATCGTTCAAAAGATTGAAGGGGAGATCCGTTTGAATTGTAAAATATATAACAATTCAACGAAGGCATGCAATCTAAAAACAGTTATTAGTGTGCAGAATTGTCTTAAAATTAAGTACAGGTCCTCTCTGAAACCAGAAAAGCTAGATATCTGAACTCCTATAAATAAAGTTGCAAGTATGTTTATTTTTATTTTTTTGCATGAAAATACCCATTATTATTTATTTTTAGGTCATTTAGAAAAGTTAAGAATTATTTTCCGAAACTTAGTAGTAACATTTAGAATAAAATTTCAGAGTTAAGAATTCTTTTTGAAAATCTGGTAGTAACGTTAAGAATTTCACAAAACCTTATCTGGAGCTCTGAATTACTCATATTAAAATTTAGCTTGTGTATTATGGTCGATAATTATTAAAAAGTAGGTAGACATATATTTATAATATATAATTGAACTGTGGGTTTCTATATTATAAACACTCTTTTAAGAAAATTTTAAGTTATGTTTAAATGAACAAGCATGAACCTTAACATTCTTAGACTCTTTAATCTCTGTTGACATTTAGTGTCAAAGTTGTAATAAAAATCACATAATTCATCACTGCTGGCCTTTGTTTGGAATTCTATGTGATCAATAATTCATCCCAAAAAAATCAACTATTGTGCTTAATGAAACCTTATTATTATAATCATAAAATAATCTGATTAATAAACAGGTGCTGTTGCAGGAAAGGGTGTTTGCCTTTGCCTTTTCTTGTTCTTGTGAGAGTTTCTGGTGCTTTCTTTTACACAAAAATGTTTGTAAACTATGTAAAGTGGGGCGAGTAAAATAGCTTGCCTTTTGTGAGAAAATTCGAGCTAAAAAATCAAATGGATTTTCCAGAATTAAAGTATAAATAAACTAAACATTTTTTAATTTATTTTGGAAGAATTAAATTATAAATAAGAGAAACAACCTAGTCTCTCTTTTTGATTGTTTATTTCGTATCTCCAGCTTGAGACATAAAAGTGTGCTCATACCTGGTGTGGACACGACGGCATGGAAGTTCTTCTCCTGCAGGTTGAGGATGCGGTCCGACTTCTCCTTGGACTCTTTCTCCAGGCCTCGCACCTTGTGCACATACTGGTTGTTGAGGAACTTCAGGTCAGCATTCTCATGTTCCAGTTTGCGCAGGGAGGCTTTCAGCTCTGGAATGTGTAACACTCCGTATATGAGCCTTGCTCTGATGAAACGGGGTTTAAATGCATTTGCGGAAAGTGTCATCCCATATTAGCCTGTGCAGTTTGTACAGGCTAATCAGGGATGACACTTTCGCCTAAAATGGATTTTCGTTAAGAAGAGACTGCACGGGATTATTTGTGAAGACACTTTATGCATTAACCGTTTTCACAGAGCATGGCTCATATATTCGATGAAGGCTATTTGCTAAGAAACACAATAAATAATATAAATCTATGCAGTGTTGCTTTTTGGGTCAAATTTACAATTTCAAAAAGTATTTGTATATTTTTGATGGAAGTGTCTGCCTAAAGTTCCTAATTGAAAGTTTCTCAAGGCACAAAAAATAATTTAAGTTATACACTACGAGGCAACTTTTATTTTCAGGCTGGATTATATTACAAGTAACAAAGCTTTTTTTAGAAAATAACTGATTAAAAAATATAATGATAATTATAGTATTAACCAAACATAATCAATAATAAAATGTGAAAGTCTGAATACATCACTTTATAAAAATTAATGGTAGTACATAATTACTTTTTTACTGGTACCTCATGTCTTAAACCTTAAAAGATTTTCAATGACAAGTAATCATATATCTGAAAATTTCTTTTTTTACTCTTTTTTTGCCCAAGTTAAACTTTTAAAGTTTACGAGAAGCATTATTGAAACGCATTTCCTCAATTCTTATCAAGAGTGAAATTATATCCTTAAAGATAAAAATAATTCCTGTCATCATTATGCAGCCACTGTAAGAAAATTGAGTATCGCAACCCACCTCTTACTAATGCATCTGACTCTTCCTTCTGCTTTATCAGTTGTTTGTGAAGGTCATTATTTTCTTTCACTAGCTTGGCATTGTCACTTTTGTACGGCTCTATCACAGAGTCTACATCTTTAGTCTCTGTAGTTTGTTTGCCACTGCTAAGTTTTGCATTCTTTAAGCTCTCTGTGGTATGAACGAGGTCCGCAAATAGTTTCTCAACCAGAGGCAAGGACTCGATGCCTAGTGGTTGCTTGTAGCCTAGTTGGTCGAGTCTTTTACGCAGATTGGAAAACTTCTGTTGTGCCTGGGCTGTGGCTGTATTGGACATCTTGTTGCATTAAACTGCAAACCCAAAGTCAATGTTCATATCTGAAAAGAAACAAAAATCAATGAGTTATCAACATATTAAAAGAAGCAGTACAGTAATTCTGCTGCAGTCATTTAAGCGGTTTATTTGATAATATATATGTGAAACTGGCAGTGTTTCTAAGCGCACTATTAGCACAATAAAATTGACAACCATGAGATTACACACTTACAGCTACAACTCCAACTTTGTACAGTTATGCCATTAAAATAGCATAAGATTTTTGCTATCTTTTGCATCATGTTCCACGCATGAAAAGTGTGTAGCAAAGACCACGTTCTTTAACTAAATATAGAAGCGCACAGACTGCACATTTCAGAATTTAAGACTGAAAAATGATTGGGTTATACTGGAATAAATTATAGTTTTTTTCACCATTTAGGGAAAAATCACGTCATTTTGACTAGCAAATTTTGGACATTTATGTTTTTGCTGCCAAATACGTTTAAATTGTGAATAAAAATGTTTTAAACATTAGGGATAGGGAGATGAACTAAATGTGGAAATTGATGTGTGTGTTTTTTTTTTTGGGNCATATTGTTCAACTTTGAAATAGCTGTTTTTTGAAAGTTTTAAGCCAAATGTTTTTCAGTTTACAATGGCAGTTTTTGTAAAATATCTTTGAGAAACGGTTTTCCAAATACACTCTCGAAGAGGAAAAAAAAAGCCATGATATAATATAATTAACAAAGACTATTTAAATTTTATTAAATATTGTGTTAGTTATTTTATGTGTTTGAAGTATGTAAATCATCTGCTGAATGTAATAACTAATTTAACTGACATTTTGTAAATTTATCCTAAATACATTAAGAGCACTTACGTTATTCTGCACATTCAAAATATTACAGCATTAAAATTATGGTAACTGCTCCTTCCTTAATTATTTATTGTTTGAAAAAAGACATCTCATTTTGTTTGTTAGTTCTTCTTGAACGCTCTGATCTTTTATGAGTACATACATACAGCTCAGAGTTCTTGTTAAAACCGTATTCCATGTAAAAAAATAAGTCTCAAGTTTGTCTATCAAAACAAAATCAAACAACCTTATACATCGTAACAAACACAAAATGTTATCATCAACATCAATTTGCGAGTCATTTGAGGAGAAATACTAAAAAAAAAACTTTATTCAAAAAACGTTAACAAACCGAAAGCCTAAGTTTTGAATTGACAATTCAATCTATCGTACGGAGAGAGTCAGTGTATTACCATTGGTTTATTAGAGTCTAGACATGAGATCTTTCTCGGGAGGGTTCCGGAGGTAGAAGATAGCGTATTTTCGATTTCTGAAAACTTGGCTTTGTCCATTGCAAAAACTTACACATTTAAATGAACTTTTGACGTGTTTGAAACTTTCGATTAATAACGTTATTATGCAGGAACATCATATCATGTTAGTTGTTTTTATTTGCGCGTTAGTTACTTTCGATTAATAAGGTTATTATGCAGGAACATCATATCATGTTAGTTGTTTTTATTTGCGCGTTAGTGATATATTTATGATCTGATTTTGTTTAATTATGCCAAAACTAGTTTATGTCGCTTATATTACTGATTAAAGAGCCGCCCGCATTCTGGGCGGCAACTTTCCATGGAAAGAGTCCTCATATAGCAGTTGCAATTCACAGCGACTCGGAGGCCGAGGGTCAATACATGTATGTGGGAGTTGAATTATTGTAACTACTCAATTTGGAGTTTTGCTTTGTTGTTCAAGTTTTATTATAAAGCCAATCAGAAAATTTGAATACTGAAAATGTTTATTATTTTCATAAAACAGTTTTTTGCTACCCAGACAATTTTACAAAATGTCAATTACACTAGTTAAATATTACATTCAGCAGACGATTTACATATTTAACAGTTTATGTAAGTCAACAAAATAAACCAAAAAAAAGAGAAGAAAAGTAAACTTTTATAAATATGTCAGTAACATTACTTATTTAAGAATCTGGGTCCGTTTGTCCAAAATTTTATTATTCCACAAAGCCGATGCTGCCAGCGTGCACAAACGTCGCATGTAACCACATGTTGTCAAGCTTGTACCTCCAAATTGCACCAAAATGACGAAATGCACACATTATACGTTTTTGGAATAATAGAACCAGATATTTGAGCTCCATTTTATATACTGTAATAATTTACAGTTTGGTTATTCCGAAAATATCAAAGGAAAAAGTGTTACCTAAATATAAAAGACAGCGCTCTTTAACTTGTAAGAGTGTTTGTAACAAAGGCCAGTAATTTTCACTAATTGCTTATTATTTTTATTAATGAAAACTTAAGGTACAAACATGCTTACATGTGTGAAAAATCAACTGTTTATACCGCAATATGCAAATGATAATATAGGGCCATCGGACCCAGGGCGTTACATTCAGTTATTCAGAAGACTAAATGTACTTGGCCCATTGAATCAAACGATGGCATCAATAGGGTGTTTTGAGATGTCTTAAAGTCATGGTGTGGCTTTCAGTGTATTGTGATGCGTATTGCTGTCCTTTTATACTATTTATTACAGGCATTTCACTGAACATTTACCAATTTTATTATGATTTTTACAATCATTATTAAATATTAAGATTTTTCAAGGAGTCATGTGTCTTGGGGTTTTTCAACGGACAGGTAATTATGACCAAAATACTTACAATTTAATTCACCAATTTCTTTGTTTTAATAAACCTTCATAAGTCAACTAGAAAACATTTTTGCACAAGACGATAAATTAGCAAATTGACAATGTCTACAGTGAGGTCGTCAGTTCCGAATCACTAAGGAAATTATAAATGTATGCTTTAAAACAGCGACCGACATTGATTTCGAATATAGGCCTAAGGGTATTTGTCAGATAATTTCAACGTCGATACGGCGCTCACCTTGACTTTCAGTTACTTTCTAAATATAAATGTGTGTTAATGGTGTTCCTCGATCGTATAATTTCTCAATTTCCGGTTAATATTCTCCAATAGGTAATCATGTGACAGCAGGTACATGTTCATTACAGGGGTTGTCAAAAAACAAACTCTAACCGTCACAATCGTTTATTTATCATTCTTAAAATATTAACAACATTACCTGATTGGTATGTAATCACAGAACTTGTAATAACAATAACAATAAAGGAAACAAAAATTACAAAAAAGAACACAAAAACAAATGGACCCTTTCAAGAGAAAACCATGTACAGTGCATCTGCATATTATTATATATTGTTATCTCAGATTGGCCTGTGCCGCTGCAGTCCACACAGGCTGATCTGTAATAAATGTTTCAGTGGACCATAAAGTCCATATTGAAAAAAAAATTCTTGAAGCAGAAAATACAGTGAAAGGGTAACGTTACAATTCAGGAGACAAACCCCATTACTGGAAACGGGTGTTTTGAAACTGACATCTGAACCAGGGTGTCTGTTTCGCTTGTTTTAATAAACAGTTCAACTGAAAATGTACACATCTAGTTGTTTTCTGATTATCTGATAAATATCCTTCAAATTGATACCACGATCACTTACCGTTGACAATGGATTAGGAAAATAATCATTTCTTTCTCACTGATATACACACCCGCAGGCAGAATTTTGAGCCATTCGAAAAATGTCTGCGAGCGCTTCAATGATGGTTACTGTGTTTAGAGTTGTCTGTTTAATTCCGGTTTTTGTGGGAAAAAAACATCAAATGTTATTGTTAATGACTGCACAATTTGTTTAATTAAAAGTGGTAAGTTTTTGTTTAGTGTTGAATTAATTTCGATTTGTTTCGGAACTGGAGAATTTTCGGAACTGACGACCTCACTGTATCAACAGCCTCGACTGGATGGAGACACAGGGCCAAAACACCCTTTTCAGGGAAGGGGCCTCAGCCTTTTTTTAGGGGAAAAATAGCTTGATTTTTTCTTATTTGGGGAAAATAAGAAATTTGTATTTCATTTGGATAATGGAGTTGATACATGAAACAAATTATATTGGGTAGCCACAAAGTTCGGAAGGTACAGATACTCTACAGATACAAACTTGCACTGACTGTGGATTTAGATTGCTTGGTACTTACAGTGAAAAAAAGATTTTTTTTTTATTTTACCCCTCAATTGAGAATTTTTGAGTCCCATTTGAGGAAAAAAGTGGTTACTTTGGTTGGGGAAGTGGCCGATATTCGGCTTCTTCAAAGAAGGGTTTTTTGGCCCTGAGACAGACAAAGTTTTGCGGAGTATTGAGCCTTAATATACTTACATGAAAATGTCTCATAAATACACTTGCATTTAAGATGACAGTTTACTCAAAAAATAAGAACGTATTCAATAAGTTGGATAGTTTTCTATCAACTGTCAACATCGAAAACATGTTTCGACAAGCGTTTTGTTTTGAATACGGCGGATTAAATGTTTGTTTTTATTGACCAAAAAGATAATTAAGTAAAGGCAAGAAAAATAGTTATTTGTAAAGCTTTTGCTAACCACAATGCTATATCTTATTTTTAAGGTTGATAGGAGTCATTATTGATTTTCATAATGGTAGTTGTATTCAGGAATGCTACAGCAGAAATTTGTAAAGAGTACGCTGCAACATTTCCCGTGCATCTTCGTTTTGAAGCTGTGCTTGATAAAATCTGCTACGATGCAAAAGCGAAACTTCTAAAAATAAACGAAACATTGTTTGTGGAAGGAGACCTGGTGACATTGCTGAGAGTTCAAGACATGCTGGTTCATGTACAAAATGTATTTGGATCCTTGAAAAGTCAAACTTCGCCTGTGGAGGTATCATGCATTACTGTGTTTTGTTTGTGGTTAACAGTCAACTCGTACCTAAGTCAACTCGTACCTTGGTCAACTCGTACGTATTTTTGTCAACTCGCACGGAAGTCAACTCGTTCCGTGGTCAACTTTTACCTTATTCAAACTATAAATTCGTAAATGAATTATTGACGAGTAATTTATGCATACACACAAATAAGAAACACATCTAGAGTTAAGTACACTATTTTCTATTTTAATACACAAAATTACCACAAATTGTTTTTTTTTCCTAAAATTATTAACACCACGGACACGGCAATATCCTCATTAAAGCCTCATGTCAAAGTTGTGTGAAATAGATATGTTCATTGTTGGTCGGAATACTCATTCCTTACACCGACAAGCAAGGAACAGGCCAAGTCGAACACATACACCAAGTTGCCTGCATGAACTCCATGCATGAACATACAGTCAATCAAAGCGGCGAGTCAACAAGAGAGTGGAATATCTCAGGTTTGTGTTCGGCCGGTAAACAACGGAGGCAATTTATCAATGTGCGCCATATGCAACACCTTTAATTAACATACACTGTATATAACACCCTTCGCACCCTTCATACATATTAACCATGACATGCACCGACCACAAGTGTCAAATAGATGTTAAATGTGAAAACCGTATGATTAGATAATTTAAGTAGAAACATTTTATTTTAAATAGAGAAAAGAAGACATCATCTTTCTAATTTATACTTATAAACTGATAATCCTATTACATCTTACACCTATTTCTGTATAAAATTATTTGTGGTACGAGTTGACTTCGTTTAGTACGAGTTGACCAAAAAACACTTACGAGTTGACCAAAATAGGTATGTGTTGACATTGGTACCAGTTGACTTATGACTCATAACGACTCATCCCTTATTTTGTAATGATTCACCCTGCACAATTATAAGTTTGAATGTATGTTACTAATGTAAAAGAACACCAACAATTATATTTTTATAATATTGTTTTTTTTTGTTTTTTTTTATTTTTTAATTTAAACCCATAATCTTGACACAAAATTAAAATACATATGTTACATCAGGGACCTATACAAACTGTGTTGGTCCCTGGTTACACATGATGATGATACACAATGAATAATGAATGATACTCGCCCAGTTTTTCATACTTATAATTGTGAGGGGGTGAAGTGTTATGAAACAAGACAACACCAAAATTGAATAACTTTCAATAAAAAACTAAATATCTTAACTTCTGTGAATCTTGTACGAAAACTACACATGTAGTGTTGGAACACACTCCATGTCTTCATATAGTGAAGCCTCAGACGCAGAAGGACCTGATCAATTTCAAAATACCCATGCAGTGCGCTGTCTTGGGACAGCTCTTATAAGCTACATGTCTTTAACTAGCCATGATTTTGAAATGTAATTTTTTTAAGATTAATAAGTGTTAAGACTCTTATTATTACTGTTAAAATATATGCCTGTCATAATAATTGTAAATGCTATATAAATATGCATTTGAACCCCTGTAAACCAGAACTCCCTAAAAACGTACATTTTGTCTGGTCTGGTCTGGTTGGTGTTTGGTATAGAGGGAGTTCAGCATACATGTATGTTCATGTTAAGCCTACTAAAACTTAATGTAATTTTGGGCATGACTTTTTTTTTAAATGTTAGTACAGCTAAAATTGCAGATTGATTTGCCAATTAAAGATGACACAATCCTACTATATATTTTTGAAAATTTAATCTAACATTGTTGAAATCATCTTCATTTCAATTTATATTTGCAATGCAAAATAAGTTTTGGAGATATGAAACATTTTCATCAGAATGCGTATAGTTACTACTGACTTTTTATAACAATTTTTAACTTACATTTTACGTTTATGATACTTTTATAATTTTAGTGTCCTACACAGATGGCAATACCATTCTCAGCACTTGTTGAGGCTGCCGAAGCCATAAGCAGAGGTGTAGAAGTCACAAACAAGGATGAAACCCATTTTTTATGGAACAGGGAGCATGACTATGTATCACAGGTCTCAAAATTTCCATCTAGTACAAGTGAAGTATCATCAAAAGTTCCCTCTAGTACGAGTGAAGTATTAGTCAGTAATAATGATGTTGACACAAAGAGTTCAGAACAAGACCAATTTGATGACCAGTATGCAATGTTGGACGAGTACTCTGATGATACCACACAGGGTCTTTGCAATATGGAAGAAAAATTGACTGTGAATCAAGAACAGATTACCGGTAGGATGGCTAAGTCTGAAACCAGCAATTCTCCTGTAAAGTCTGAGTTTTGTTTACTTAAGGATATTACAATGCAGAAACATGTAGAAAAAGAGCTAGAAATGGCAAATTTTTTCAGTGAGAAAGAAGCAAAAGCAAAATCATTTACATTGAACAGAACGCTATCAAAAAGAAAAGCGTGTGAAGATGGTTATGAAGATGAGGGATTAGTTCATTGTGAAACATGTGGTAAAGTCTTTGTCAATATGCGCTACTTGAAAAGTCACAAACTTACACATGACCCAGCAAACCGCACATGTGAAATATGTGGGAAGGTATATATGTTTCCTAAGACTTTACAGGCCCACATGAAAACACATGGAGAGGACTATGTCAAGAAAGTGTACAAATGTGACCAAATAGATTGCAGCAGGTCTTTTACCTCAAAATACAACCTTGATGCTCATAAAAAGTCTGAACACCTTGGTTCAAGAGACACATTTCTATGTCAGCTGTGCGGTAAAAAGTTCACCACAAAGAATACCATGTTGCAGCACATGAACATTCATTTAGGATTGCGACCATTTTCTTGTAAATCCTGTGACAAGTCTTTTACACACGAGTCTGTCCTACGGGATCATCAGTTGACCCATAAAAATACAAAATTGTTCATTTGCAACTATCCTGATTGCGCCAAAACGTTCACTCATCGTTCATCTTTGAAGACTCACAAGGCGATTCACAAAGATACAAAAGACTTTGTTTGTGATCAATGTGGAAAAGGGTTCACACAGAAGCAAGCGCTGATAAGGCATGAGAGAGCTCACAAGGGAGTGAAACCATTCATATGTCGAATATGTGGACGCCAGTTTGGTGATCCCTCGGTAGTGAGGCGCCATCTTCAGTTAATCCATAAAGTGTTCAAAGATGTGGAATCTTGGAGAGAGGACATTGAGGAAATTAAAGTTGAGGCTGGTCAAGAAGGAACAGCCATCATTACTGAGACTAATAATGATGGTTTAGAAAAACAATCAACAAATGAAACACAATTCTTAGCCACTAAGAACTTGGAAGAAAGATCATTAAAAACAATATCTGATGCACAGTACACACAGTTTGTTGATTATGGTACAGTTATTGCAAATGAAGCCAATGCGACTCATTATCAGGTGTCTTTCGAAGGGTTGCAGAATCTTGATGGCACAGAGATTGCATTGCCAGCGCAACATGAACAAGGAAGTAAGACAAAACATCAAACTGTTCTTAATTTCCCTGAATTACAAGCCATGCTACAAAGCAGTCAGTCACATTTTGAGCCAAGATTTATAAAAAGAACTGTATTGAGAAAACCAGCAGTAAAAACTAATGCAGATGTATTTGCAATACCAGTCCTAGTTGCGAGTCAATTACAAAGTAACTTGGATCAAGACAGAAATCTGCAACTATTTACTGAAAATATTGATGGAACATTTTCTATCATTTCTGAACCGAACTCCTACAGAAAAAGCAGTAGTGACTGCCTGATTGGTGGAAACACAGCGATGGATGTGGCTCTAAATTCAGATTTCATTGTAGATCAGCTTAAACCTGATGGCACATTTGCGGAGAATGATGCTCTGAGAGAACTGCAAGAATCCAAGGAGGCTGACATTAATTCAGAATCATTTCACCAGTTGTATACATTCAACTCCCAGTTCACTGACATCTCCAAATGTTAATTCAGAACAGTTCTAAAGGGCATTGAAGAAAAGTTCCTATTTTCTCTAACACATGTGAAACAAATCTTTGATGTTTACCTTGTTGATGACAATTTCCCATCCACCCACCCAAATCACACAACAGGGCTTTGACCCTGTCCTTAACTGAATTTTTATTAATAATAATTATCCCCCGCCAAGGGCTATTTTTTTGGCGTTGTCCGTCCGGCACTTTTGTGTCCGGAGCCATATCTTTGAAGTGCTTTAGCGGATTTCATTGAAACTTAATATGAGTATATATATTTAGATAAGAGGATGATGCACGCCAAATGGCATTGAACACCATCTGTTAACAACGGAGTTATGGCCCTTTGTACATATTCTGTGTCAATGCAGCATGTGGGGGTCTACGTCACGTCTGTGACAAAGCTCTAGTTTGGCGGGGGATATCAATTCAACGAATTTGCTTGTTTTTTATATTTTATAAAAAAAACACACAACTAAATTTCCCAATTTGAGTCAAAATTCTTTTGGTTACCCTCTTTTTAGCTTACCCGAGCATGAAGTGCACGGAAAGCTACATGTTTAAGGAAAATCTTCGGCGACAGTTGCTGTCTGTATTTGTCCACAACTGCTGTTTCTGCATTTTCCAGAAATGTCATTGAATAAATCGAAACCAGTGACCTCTTTTCCTCTACCCAAGTGAAACTTATATAAATCCCATAACATTACCAATGTTTAAAATAGAAGAGCTTCCACCCACTCTGCAGATGCAGAAGTAAGCAGCAGATCCCTTCAGAAACCATATGAGCCTCGCTCTGTGGAAAGGTGGTTTGATGCATGTGCGTAAAGTGTTGTCCCAGATTAGCCTGTGCAGTCCACATAGGCTTATCAGGGACAACACCTTTTACTTGTATTGTATTTTCCCTTTAAAGAAAGACTCTTCTTGACAAAAATCCAGTTTAGGCGGAAAGTGTCGTCCCTGATAAGCCTGTGCAGACTGCACGGGCAAATCTGGGACGACACTTTATGCACATGCATTAAACCCCCTGTTCTCAGAGTGCGTCTCATATTTGTCAAACCTGGCACAGCAGTATGATCTGAGTACCAGTAATCAGGGCCAGTATTCACCAACCGATTCTTATACTTGAGTCTAAAAATAAAGACTTTTCATAAAACTGAAATGTTCTAAAACTACTTGAAGGTGAAGCCTGGCATGGCAGTTAACACCTATAATTATATCATTCTTCATTCAGAAAAAGATGTTAATTGAATAAGCACCATGATTCAAATCGCAGTTGGGTGTTAACCAAAATTTTACTTCACAGGAAATCCCCTCCTGAACATCTGGGTCAATGTTGCTTGAATTAGGCAGAATGATCCTGGCTTGATCTTTCCAGTTATTAATAGAATTTCATTCCTGAATTTGGGATGCTTAAAACTGCAAAAACGATTCCCTTCTGTGTATTAGCCATTGTCTTGTGACCTCTACCAAGATTGATCAAACTATGATCCTGCAGGTAATATACACTGTTGAAACTTCACAAATCTTCTTTGAAGATTATATGTTAGATCTGCATCATGAAACAGTGGAGGTTGTTCAAATTATGTGTAATAAAAAATCAAGCAGTTTCAGGGCAGGTCATATGTTTCCATCATATACAATTGTTAAATCCTCCAAAAATCTCTTGGAACCAAAGTCTTTTATATTGAAAACTTTGAAACTCTTCTGCTGAGCTGTCAGCAACCATCTTAAAGGGGCCGTCCAACAGATAAAGCGTTGTATTGACGCGAAACGATATTTTGGGAAGCTAAGAGGATTGCTTATATAGCTAAAAAATACATCCTCTGCAAACATGAGTGTGGATGGTTGAGTGGTCTAGGCGGGTAGCTTTTTACTCAAGGAATCCAGGGGTCAGTGGTTCGAGCCCTGTTGAGGGTTACTTTTTTCCCTTTTTTAAAATTGTATTCTTGTTTTTTTTACTGGAGATTTTTAGTTCAAATGTTTAAATTTATCAAAATAAAGCATTTAATGACAAGCTTCAATACATGCCAAAATATGTTGGACGGCCCCTTTAAAATAGGGAGATAATTTTAAAGAAATTTTCAAAGGATGTCTCCCAACTATATTTTTTGAATGGTAACTTTCAAAATATGCTAAAATGCTTTAACATTACACATCGTGATGGTGCCTTACAATCAGGTGAGCAATCTAGGACAATCTTGGTCCTCTTGTCTAAAAGACTGTTTGAAATAAAGATTTAATGACGTATAGGTATTTGTGCCAAATTTTTATAAAATATGTTGCTGGAAACAAAGTGTTGAGACCGTCAACAAGCAAATCTTGTTAAGGTTAACGATATTTGCACAATCATTCATTATTCCATCATCGATGAGACGTTGACCTCGAAGTGTCACCTACGAGTATATCATTTAACTAATACTACATGTATTATCAGAATTAGCTGAGAGACTGCTGTCGCTCAAAGATTTTTTAAAAATCATTGGTCAGTGAAATTCCATCGCATGTGTGCCAAGTGAAATGTGTTGAAATGAACCTTGCATATTTTAACCCATAAAACCAAGTCAAATCAAGTCACGGTCTCAAAGTCAATGAAATGGCACTTTTAAAAACATGGGGGCCGTTTCATTAAAGGTCAATTTCAGAGAAAATCCAAAGTCAATATATTTAACGCTATTTACATTAAAAAATGATTAAATTATCGGGTAAATAATGTGTTAATGGTGTGTTTAACATAAAAAGGATGATTTTGTTGACTTTTATGATCGTAACTCGCAAAGCGTTGATTCGCTTATCTCCCCTGTTCTCCCCTGCTGTGTGACGTCACACATGAACAAGCGTTTTCGCGTGCGCTAAGAAGATAAGCGATAGTTCAGAATTCGGGTTTTTATTTGTCTGTTTTTATTAACATTTTCGTGATTTATTTTCACTTGTCAAGCACAGTGATAGGGAAAATGGTTATCTGTGCGGCCTTTGGCTGTAAATCACGTTCTGGCAAAGATAATTGGATTTTCTTTTCCAGTTTCCATGTTTCCAAACACAAACTGTTTTCTCCAAATAAAAACCGCCGCGTCTGTTTCTGCCTCGGCATCGATCCGCAGAATCACGACGCGTCTTTACACGCGGCGATTACCCGAGTATAAATATTTACAAATATCGATTGTATACTATAAAAAATGTTAAATAATTTTCAAATGAACGAAAATTAGAAACAGATACAGATAATACGCCGATATGTTTACTTCTGCGCGATTGTGTTAACATTTCGTCAGCTTCTCTGCATACTTCATACAATTACCATCGGATGTCATCTGTCAAAACAATGATAATCCCATATATGGCCGATTTCCATTTTTAACATCAAATTGTGGTAAATATTGACGAAAACAGTGCTCAAATTCATAAACACAAACTCCATTTTGTCCAAAGTTTCAAACGAATTTCGGCATAATATTATGTTTCTATTTAAAGATTTGATGAAATTTCTGTTAAAAGTTTCGTTGTGAATTTTTTTATTTAAAGTACCGGGGTATCTCGCGAATTATTTGCGATTGACAATTCCTTTGAATAAAAAAAATCAAACACACTGTATCGTTATCGTTACACTCTTTTTGTTCGTTCATTATTGAAAAAAATATTGTACTGTACACTGATTTCACAAAATAAAGCATCGTGTATAATTCGTATTCTTTTGCAACGACCAATAAACAACTTAATTCATATTTAGATATCATAACATGTACAAGTCATTTTTTGTATTTAAATATTATTTTTTATTTTAATTGTCAAAATTATTTATATTTTGTGTCGTCTGTGTATGGTGTTTGTTGGTTGGTTCTCACTTGTTTTTAGAAATTCTTTTGAAAATAAATATCGTTGTTTTAAANCTTTGTCCGGACTCTAATTCAAATTGTATTCATCCGATCTTCACCAAACTTGGTCAGTAGTTGCATCTAGTTGATATCTAGGTCAAGTCCGAATATGGGTCATGCTGGGTCAAAAACTAGGTCAAAGGGTCAATTAGTGCATTTTACTTTGTCCGGACTCTAATTCAAATTGTATAAATCTTATCTTCACCAAACTTGGTCAGTAGTTGCATCTAGTTGATATCTAGGCCAAGTTCGAATATGGGTCATGCCAGGTAAAAAACTAGGTCATAGGGTCAATTAGTCCATTTTCAACAGCGCCACTTTGTCCGGACTCTTATTCAAATTGTATTCATCCGATCTTTACCAAACTTGGTCAGTAGTTGCATCTAGTTGATATCTAGGTCAAGTTCGAATATGGGTCATGTCGGGTCAAGAACTAGGTCATAGGGTCAATTAGTGCATTTTCAACGGCGCCACTTTGTCCGGACTCTAATTCAAATTGTATTCATCCGAAACTTTTAAACAACTTTTTATCCTGCGTCAAAGTGGTATGGGGGTATAAGTCACATTCAGTGACAAAGCTCTAGTTCAAGTTGAATTCACCAAACTTGGTCAGAGGTAGTATATAGATTATATATCAGTCAGGTCTGATTGGAGACATGCAACCGATTAACACATGCAATATTTTTATGCAATATTTTTATCCAGTTTTATTTTGCGATATTTTCATCGGGTTTATTTTTTTCGCGATTTTTGAAACGAGTTATTTTTAACAACATGTTTATTGGTAAGTTTCATTTTTCCTTCAATCTAATCATGATTTCCACAGGTACATGAGTTTTTCACTGTGCATGGGTACTATAGAAAGGCAACTGTTTATCATTGTCATCAACCTAAAATCAATTTTTATACGCCCGTTTTTACAAAACGGGACGTATAATAGTTTCACCCTTGGCGGGCGGGCGGGCGGCGGGCGGGCGGAGGCGGTGTCCACAGCAGTGTCCGCTCTCTAATTCAAATAGTTTTCATCCGATCTTCACCAAACTTTGTCAGAAGTTGGATCTAGACAATATCTAGGTCAAGTTCGAATATGGGTCATGTTGGGTCAAAAACTAGGTCACGGTGTCACTTAGTAGAACGGGCGTATCTTGTGACAGTTTGGCACTCTTGTTTCTGCTTGTTTTTCATTTTACCTTGTCTTTTCTTTTCAGGATTAAATTGTATGAAATAAATCAACTTTTCCTCTTAAATAATTACCCGGACATTCAGACCGGCAACATGGCATTTTCAATCAGACCGGTCTATAAAACGTTTACCACAACATTTGATATTTAGACGATGATATGCTTGATTATTGAAAGGTCATCTGAATGTTTCCTCTTACTGTGTCATCAGATGCAGTAAGTGGATAGTATAGCAGCATTGGACTGGAAAGGATTTTAATGAGATTCAGAGCATACACGCCCTTAGTTGACATTTTGTGGTGTATTTTGACCTCCAAGATTGACCTTTACAGTAGCCATGTGCATGTAGGTTAGCATATAATTTAGGTAAATATATTTGTATGAACAGAAAGTGGCAATTATGACATGTTCTCAAGTAGTGTTACATTTTGATTGTTTCTTCAATGTAAAGTCAGATATCAACATTTATCTGAAAATATTTCGTTGCGCTTCTTTCATCTGAGCAAGGTCACGTAAAAATTGGTCTTGATCCATATGCGGCCAGTGCAGCTCGTACTCAGCATGCACTTGGTCCATATGCGGCCAGTGCAGCTCGTACCCAGCATGCACTTGGTCCATATGCGGCCAGTGCAGCTCGTACCCAGCATGCACAAAGTGCAGTCTGGTCAGGAGCTTAACTGTTAACTATAAAGTTACGCAAGGTTTTTTGGTCTCATAAGCAGATACTACAGCTCCTGACCAGGCTGGCCGACAGCATATGGCGCAAGACCCATTTTCGCATGACACGGATCATTCAATATACACTAAAGGAAAAGTTTTAACGTGCCTCAGTCTCAACAGATTTTACATTTCATTACATATCTCTTATGTGCTATGGCAAACACGGAACTCAAATCTTCAGTATTTTGTTAGGAACGTGTGTAATAAGAGTGTGCTCAACTAGAATAAAATCACTGCATGCTGTTCATGTTGAATTTCTTAACCCTTTGCATGCTGGGAAATTTGTCGTCTGCTAAAATGTTGTCTGCTGAATTTCTAAAAGTAACATTTTCTTTGATTTTTGTTTTAAGAATACTATCAGAATAGCAAACAGTTTGGATCCTGATGAGACGCCACGTTCTGTGGCGTCTCATCTGGATCCAAACTGTTTGCAAAGGCCTTCAAAATCCGGTTCCAGCACTCAAAGGGTTAAGAAGAAAGATCTGAATGTAAAAAACATAGGACTTGAAGCAAGTTTAACTGCTTTATTCATTATCATGTCAGTATAGGGTACAATATATATTATATTACTACATTTGTAACACTACAGAAAATGGCTATTCTAGATAAAACAAGAGGGCCATGGGCCCTTAGGCGCTCACCTGAGACCCAATAAACAAGACTATTCTGAAAAACTGTGAACTGATTCATGAAGATTGGACCAAAAAAGTGACTTCTAGATTATAAACAATTTTTTTTTAAGTTAAACCTAGCCACCCAGTTTTTGAGCTCACATGACCCAGTTTCAATCTCAGCCTAGATTTCATAGGGACAAATGTTCTGACCAAGTTTCATGAAGATTTGCCAATAAATGTGGATAGTATAGCGTCAACAAGTTTTCACTATAGCCATTTAAGGAAAACTACACAGCCATGTTTTTTCAACAAACCAGAAGAATTTTTTAACTCGACCAAGAAGTCATAAGAACAAGTGTTCTGACTTTGTTTCATTTAGATTGCACTAAAAATGTGACTTCTAGAGTGCTTACAAGGTTTCACTATAGCCATTTAAGGAAAGATGTCCCACCCCATGGCTGCCATATGTTTTTCAAAGAACCATGACCATTTTCGAACTCAGCTGAGCTATCATAAGAACAAATGTTTTGACTAAGTTTCATAACGATTGGAGTATAAATGTGACTTCTAGTGTTAAAAAGGTTTTACTATAGCCAAGTAAGGAAAAATGCCCTGCGCGCAGGACGCCATGATTTTCAATGGACAGGAACCATTTTAAAACTCAGCCCAGATATCATTATAACAATTGTTCTTACAAGTTTCATGATGATTGGACTAAAAATGCAACTTCTACAGTGTTGACAAGGTTTCACTATAGCCATATCAGGAAAATGCCCTGTCCCGTGGCGGCCATGTTTATCAACAGACCAGAACCATTTCTAAACTCATCCAAGATACCATTAGATTTTTTTTTTTATGTTTTGACTAAGTTTCATGAAGATTGTACAATAAATGTGACTTCTAGAGTGTTAGCAAGGTTTAACTTAAGCCATAAAAGGAAAACTGCCACCCCACCTGGGAGCCATGTTTTTCAACCAAATAGAACAATTTTCGAACTTGTCTTAAATATGAATGGGACACGTGTTCAGACCAAGTTTCATGAAGATTGGACAATGCATGTGGCCCCTAGAGTGTTAACAAGGTAAATGTTTACGACAGACAAAAGGCGATCACAAAAGCTCACCATGAGCACAACGTACTCAGGTGAGCTAAACACTACTTGTTCAAACAAACATGGAATCATGCAGTTGTTATATAGTATACGCTGATTTGGTTTACATCATAAGAGACACATAAAAAAATTATAGATTATTTCAAAATGTGAGCTCTAATAGATCTTAATACAATTTGAGCTTGAGAGGGGTTTCACACGCAAAAAACTGTCTCTAAAGTGTAAACAATTGTTATTTTTAAAAGGCAAGATGAATTAAGAAGTTACAGTCCAGACAGGCTGCATTGTGCCCACCTTTGACTTCGTGTGACCTAAACCTTTTTGATAGGGACTTTGTGGTAAGTTATTTTAAATTGCATGATGAATGCTTAAGTTACAGTCATGTAAAGCCTATTATGACCTTAGTGTGACCTTGCGTTTTGAGCACGGATGATGAGATGATGTGTTGCTTACTATGCCTCACTTAAACGCAACATGACGTGTTGACATTGTACACATTTATGTTAAAAAAAAATTTAAGGTGCATTATGAATGACCAAGTTACTGTCTGGACATGATGTATAGTGCCCAATATTGACCTTTGACTTCTAAGATTGACCTTGATTTTTGAGCATGGGGGAACAAATTAGTTTGATACTCCACACTCTATCTTGAAACAGTAAACATGTATGGTCAAGTATTTTAAAAGAGCATATATTTTAAGTCATGAGTTATCAAGTAACAGTCAAGACAAACTCAGACAGATTTATGCACAAACACACGACTAGTATGCACACATACACTCAACCTCTCTAAGTGGCTTTCGGAAGTCTAGAAGGTGGCTCTACATAAAATGACATTCTCATAAATTTAAAATGGAGTAACAGTACTACATGAAATTGAGAGATCAACGGATCTCTAGTACTTAAAAAAAGGATTTCTTTAATCTAGATTAAATTTAAATTTAATATACAATCCTGTTTATAAGGTAAATCTGCAGCCTGAGTATATTTACATTCATGTAAATGGTAACAAACACAAGGTTTTTAGTTTAAATACATTTTTTTTCTTCGAAATATGATAACATACAAATATTTAAATATTTACAGAAATTGTTCAGGTTCTTTCTTGAAAAAAAATCTTAAATGATAAATTTAATACTTTTCTTGTTGACTAGCTTTAATTTAAGTAAACTTCATCTAGAATGTAATTCAACAATAGACTAAAGTAACATAACATCATAATGCAAAGTCTTAACTAGGAGGACCTTGAAACTGTGAAAAATGATGTGTGCTATAATATGGGTAATTTGGATACATCCAGGCATTAGCCATGGCCTCGGTGTGATTGAAATCATTCTGTGCTGCTGAATGAGTAAGCTCCTGTGGTCTTATGGTATCCATGCCCTGGTTGCTAAGGACAGACAACCCAATGGGAGGCAACTCTGTCCGTGTTGGCAGAATAGCACGATATGAGTCAGTAAGTGTCTGATAGCGGTCAGATATTTTATCGATTTTTAGCTCGTTTGTAGCACCATGCTCCTCTCTAGCACTATCAGAAAAGTTTGCAGGGATGCTATAATTTAGAGGCAATGGTGAGGGCTGGGAAACCGTCTCTAAATTGCTGGAACATTCCCCTTGTGGGTAGACAGCTCGGGTCATCTCATGGAGGTCACCTTGTCCAAAACCCCTTTCTTCTGCAGATAACTCTTTCTTCACAGGCTGACTAGTAGGCCTCTTACTGGGTTTAGACACAACAGTTACCGATGAAGTATCTGGTGAAATTTTCCGGTCTGAATTGGACGTCACAGTATCAGTACGCGTTTCGACTGCTGAAGGAGCTCTTTCACCAGCATTGTAACCCGGCCCACCTTCAATGTAGAAATCAGTGGCTTTCTTCACGGTATTGATGACTTCTTTCTTCCAACTACCAGGGTCCTTTGGATCACGTTTATGCAGAAGTATCATGTGACGGCGTATTATGGAGTAATCGTTAAATGTCCTTTGGCACAATGTACACTGGAAAGGCTTGTCACCGTTGTGAATCCGTTCGTGTCTGTTCAGTGCTTGCTTCTGTGTGAAACCTTGAGAAATAATAACAATTTCAGTAGTAATTTATAACATTACAAACACTCCTTTTAAAATTAAATCATTGAAATTTTATGGTTGAAATAATTATCACAAGGATAGGACAGTATTGCAAGCAATACTCGAAGTCCCATGCTGATGACAAGGTGGTCCAAGAGACAGCTATTTCCCCAACCATGATTCTTTTGACCTTCCAAGTGGTTACCTTGACAATGCTTGACAGTTTTATCCTCAATATGATACACATAAAAGTCATTTCAGGCAATGCTTCATGCACAGGCTTTAAAAATTCAACCTTCAAGTATCTTCTTGACCTTGAGTTGGCACCACTGGCTTATACTAAATGCTTTCAGCACATGTTCTCATTGAGCAAAACATCTGATAAAATTTTCATGAGAATCCTTTACCAGTAAAGAGGATATGGAGCAAAACCATACAATTGAAAACAGAAATGTAATGATGAAGTGAAACCTTTACCTTGTGTTGGCCATGAAAGCCCATGGCTCCTGCATATTGTCTCAATGCTCAAAATTATTAAGCCACATTTCGTGTAAATTTCACAAAGGATATAGAAGATATTGAAGCGGACAAAAAAAATATAAACCTTGACCTTGAAACAAGCGGGACGAACTAATGCTTTCTTCACATCTTCTGGGTGACTTCATAAGAATCTTTCAAACTTTTAAAGGGTATATGACATATCATGTCGACAACATGGTTGGCTTAGACCATCACATCTGAACATGGCCTTGAGTTGACTGACTCATGACTTCTGCACATCATCTCAAGGACTCGGTAAAACATATATGCCCAGTTGCATGAAAATCCTTCAAAATCCTTCAATGCAGATATATGAGATTTGGAGCTGACACAAAAATAAGAGTCTCAAACTTTCAAGAGTGACCTTGACCTTGAACCTTTGTGACTGACTCATTTCATCTGCTCATCTTTTCAATGAAACTTTAGATTTTAGGCAAATTTCATGAAAATCCGTTAAAGTGAAGGAAATGGAGTAGACATGAAAATAGAGATTCAAACTTTGACCTGCAAGAATGACATTGAGCTGCAGTGATTGATTCATTAAACAGAACAGTCTCAAAGACCTAAATTCAATGAGGAAAGTTTCAAAATTGATCTTGGGGTATATGAGATATAGAGCAGACATAAAAATGTTACGGAATGACTGACGTACTGACACCATTAGGGGACCAATAATACAATCGATTTGAGAGAAATTCACTAAATATTCCACAGGATTTACCAAAACAATTTACTATATAGATCTGGATAAGTCAAGAACTATTTGCTTAACAATTCCACTCGAAATGATCAAATCTAAATAAAGACAAAGAACTACATTGTGTGGATGTGGTACAGACACCGATTTCCCCACAACACATGCAAGCATATAAATTGTCTCACGTTAATGAGAAAAATATTTCATGTATAACCGCAAAAACAAACTTATTTCCTCGATATGTTGTTGCTCTCACTGAATATTACCTTTTCCACATGACTGACAAATGTAATCTCTGGACTCTTTGTGAACCTTTAGGTGAATCTGAAGGCTGGTCTTCTGTCGAAATGTTTTCTTGCAGATCTCACATGCAAAATGTTTTTCGGAGTCATGCATGTATTTGTGCTCCCGCAAAGACTTGTCATAGGAGAAAGCCTTTCCTACAAATTTGAAAAGAACAATTAATATTCAACATATGCCCATAGCGCACATATTATAAGTTACCCAGTTGTCATAAAATTTCATTGTATAAGAAATACCATTATTGGAAAAAAGTAAGACAAAAATGGTAACTTAGTTAAATGTGTGAAAATAATTGAAGATAAACAAGACTTTGGGATACATGTAGATAACAATTGAAAGAAAAAGACCCAAGGCCATAGGCAGCTACAATGTAACAAAAGCAACTGAACTGTTTTGAGCAGCTTTTGCGATGTTTGTGCATAAATGTGGCTTCTTACCTTGCTTTTTACCCTAAACCATTTTTAAACCCAGCAGAGATGTCATTAAAACAAAAATAATGTTCTATTAAAGTTTCAAGCTTGGCAGGGCAAAAGGTGTGACTTAGTGTGTTTACAAGGTTTCACTGAATATCTAAGGAAAACTTCTTTTAAATATTATCAAAATAGTATTAAAGTATATAATTAAACAACCAAATCTCAAAGCCCTTACAAACATGGACCAGGTACATGTGTCATGCATGCAAAAACTGTATTTAACTTCAGTAAAGATAACTACTAAATAAAAACGTTCATTGAAAAGTTTTAAAAACATAACCAAAACACAGTGCCCTTGCATGAATTATCAATATACGTGTCGTTCCATGCAAATTCTTGCTATTTGTTTAGCTATGGAGTAATGTTGAAAGTAATATAATACATCAGACTTAATATAAGAGTTAAGCAAAAAAATCGAGCCCATGCATTCATAACTATGAGTTTAATCATTCATGCCCCTGTGCCTTAACAAAAAATCGTGAGGAAATGTATTTAACGCGTTAATAACATAAAACACTTTTTTCTCACCACAACTTACCACACACATGACAAACATATGGTTTTATCCCTGCATGTACATTTGCGTGCATAAGGTAGGAGCTCCTCTGTGTGAAAAGTTTTCCACAGGTTGGGCACACATATGATTTCTTTATTCCAAGATGAGCTGCATTAACATGTGTTGTAAGTACATATTTAGTACTAAACGTTTTACCACAAATTTCACATGGGTAGTCTGGTTTGACATAATCAGAATCATGACATTTCATGTGGCTTACATAAGCCCTTCGGAATTTGTAATGTCGTTGGCAAATTTCACAAACAAATGAAGGCTCCCCATGAACACGTTTTACATGCCGATTGAGATCTTTCTTCATTCCAAATACATGTCCGCATTCATCACATTTTAATGCAAAACTGTGCATTCTCTGCTTGTGCTGCAAAAAGTTTATTTTGTTCGGGCTTCTGTAGTCACATTCGGAACAATCAAACGACTTCATTTCAGTTTTTGCATTTAATTCTTTACAATTTTTTATCTCATTCTTTTTATTCCTCTTCCTTGTTGATTTTGATTTCGTGCTTTGTCTTTTCTTATTTGATATAAGGCTGTGTCCAATCATACTTTTTATTTTCTTGCATTTTTCATCTTTACCATTAACATCAGTGACTGGGTTTAATTTTTGATTACTTGTCATTTGATTTAGATCATAATCTTCAATATCTGTGTCACCATCAAATTCATCTTCTTCAATTTCTTTTTTAATAACAACTTCTTCTGACGTTTTATTTTTTGATGTAAAACAATTTTCAGTTGTTTCTTGAACACTTATTGAATTAATGTCTGAATAGTCATTTTGGATTTTATCATTATTAGCTTCTAATTCGATATTTAGTCGCTGACATTCATTTCTGACTTTTGTTGGTTTCACATATTTCTGAAGGATTTTATTCATTTGTGGGGTCAATTGTGGCTTATCAAATTCATGTTGTTGCATAACTACAGGTTCTGGCAAGTTATTTAACTTGTTTCTTTTGTCCACAATTGTAGTCCCTGGTTTTCTGCCTCGTCTAGTAGGTTTCGGGAATGCATTCGGCAATACATGTTCAATACTTTTATTTTGCCCCTCAAACTCTTGAAGATTTGCATCAGAAAAATCATCAAAGTGATTCTCATTCTCAAGATAGTGTTTAAGTGCTGCATAAGCACACGTAACATTGATCCAGTCTCCCGAGATAACAAACGATGTCTTCTCTTTAGCAAGTGTAACCCCAGAGTCTTTAGCAATTTTGAACAATGCGACGGCCAACTTTTCCTTTGGAAACTTTTCTATATACTCGTTTGCCAGAAGGCTGGTTGTTGTAGTAAATATTAGGACCATCTTGACAAGTTATCAGTGCAATATTTACATGTTTTCTGTCATTTTCAGTTTTTCTGTCTTCCGGAAGTGAACGGTTAAATTACACCAAAGATACAAAAGAATGCGAAACTTAAAGTTTACACCACACTATTCACTCTCGAACAGCAGACGATTTTTTGAATAACTCGAGCATAATCTACCTTATGGAGGATTGCAGAGACAGTCGGTGCATTACAATTGCCAACTATTAAATAACTCAGATTACTCCTATTACATCTATAAACAAACAAAATGAGGAAAGACATCCATAATATTCGCTCTCATTCATTTTCACACGCAGCACGAGGAAACACGTGGTTCGGAAGTGTCAGAAAGTCAGGAATGCCTACAGAATGATTTGACTGACTCGGATGTGTGTTAATTTAAATATCAATTCCAAGGAAAATATGTTTTTATGAAATGCAATAACACAGGACATTTATCTGGAATGATTAACAGTCGCAGGTATGTAAATTGTATTGCAAAGTTTAAATGATAAGTATCTTTTATTTCGAGTTGAAAAACCTAAAAAAGGCGCGCACGCATTCTTAGCGAAGAACTTAAATTCAAACAGTAATTAAATATGGACATCCCAACATATTTAATTGCATGATCAATATCACATTGTTTTTTATTGTAGCACCAAGCATGCAACATGGGTCTTATTTCAACAGAATCAATCCATTGTGTTTTTGTTTAAAATTACTTACTTTTGTTTTTATTATTCTTATACAATCTTCATATTGAGTTTGAAGTAAAAGCAGTGCCTTGAATAAATCCAACATTTATTACAAAATATTGATAAAAAATAAAAGGAAGGAATAAATACATGAAAAAAAAAGACATTTTTATCAATTAACCAGATTCTCAGATCCTCTATGTATGTATTATTAATTATTTATATATCCCGTTATTGTTTTAAGATATATTTGTGTGTGTGTGTATTTTAAAATGTATGAGGTCATTCCACACCTGAGGCTGAGTTATGTGTAAATACAAAGCTGGCAATAGATTGAGAGTACCGGTAATACAAAGACCTGTGCATTTTTGCACTGTGCATGTAACTGAGCTCTGATCAGGTGTGAAAGGTGTGAAAATGTGGTTGTGGTAAACAGTTAGTATATAGTTGGTCATTGTATTGAAAGGATGTATTTATGGACCAAGTAAGAACAAAATACTTTTATTAAAACTTTTCTTATGTTTTTTATCCCCCCGCCAAAGGCAGAGGGATATAGAATAGTCAGTACTTCAGTCCGTCTGTCACTCCGTCCGTCTGTCACAAACATTTCAGGGCGATATCTCAGAAACTATATGAACATGAAACTTCATGTGTGTATAGATATCATTGAGGAGAAGTGCCATGCACAAGAACCCTAACCCTTCACTTTATTAAATAAGAGGTACTGCCCGTTGTTGTTTTTGTATGATTTAACTTTTCCCGGCTATATCTCAAATACTAAACAAGATTTTCAACATGAAACTTCATGGGTGTATAGATATCACTGAGAAGAATTGCAATGCATAAAAACAATAACCCATATTTATTAGTTCTGCATCGGTCAATAAACAAAATGTATTAAGCAGGGGATATAAATTCAACGAATTTGCTTGTTTTGCTTTAAATAATGATACATGATATGATATATAAATGGTACTATGCTATACTAATTGAATAATATAAGTTGTTTATAGCTCCACCACTAATGATTAAATTTCTGTTGCCTTTTGATCTTTACATTAGCTTTTTTTACATTTTCTTATATATTGTTCCTTATTTTTATTTCAGCCATTCACCCAAGCGATGGCTTTCAATATGACCCTAGCTCGGCACATGGAGCATGTGTCTGATCCACAGCTCAACGAATTATAACGTACCATAAGGGCTAAGCAATACGAGGACTATTTCCACCAAAACATAGTGTGTAACCTAGTGAACAATAATTCCAAGTGCTTCGAAACAATTCCAGCAAAAACTGTAACCTTTAAAAAATAATTCTTTGTTAAAACTGTGATTGATTGGAACAAACTAAGTGATTGAATTGTGTCAACTCTTCAACAATAGATATTTTCAAAACAGTGTACAAAACATCAATAGTGTAAATATCGCGCAATCCACTACCGTCGAGTAAAAGCCAGAAGTGGTTTCTTCGACGTACTCATTCAGATCATGCACTGAATTTCCTTGTTGTGGACTTGTGAGCTGCAAGGGGCCTGTAACCATGCCTACCTGCCCTTGCCAATTGCCTACGCCAGGTGCCACAAAACTGAACCAGGTAGGTGAATGTTAAAGCTTTGTAAATGTTGATGTTTGAAATTAAGTCAATCCACTTTGGTAAGTCTATCCACTGTCTGTCCATTGGTTAGTCAATCCACCGCCTGTCCATTGGTAAGTCAGTCCACTGTCTGTCCATTGGTAAGTCAATTCACTGTCCGTCCATTGTTAAGTCAATCCACTGTCTGTCCATTGGTAAGTCAATCCACTGTCTGTCCATTGGTTAGTCAATCCACTGTCCGTCCATTGGTAAGTCGATCCAGTGTCCGTCTGTTGGTAAGTCAATCTACTGTCTGTCCATTGGTAAGTCAATCCTCTGTCCGTCCATTGGTAAGTCAATCCACCGTCCATCCATTGGTAAGTCAGTCCACTGTGACCGTCTATTGGTAAGTCAATCCACTGTATGTCCATTCGAAAGTCAATCAACTGTCCGTCCATTGGTAAGTCAATCCACTGTCCGTCCATTGGTAAGTCAATTAATTGTCTGTCCATTGGTAAGTCAATTCACTGTCCGTCCATTGGTAAGTAAATCAACTGTCCGTCCATTGGGAAGTCAATCAACTGTCCGTCCATTGGTAAGTCAATGTCCGTCTATTGGTAAGTCTATCCACTGTCCGTCCATTGGTAAGTCAATCCACTGTTTGTCTTCAGTCAGTCTGTTATACCAGTCCACCATCCGTCAATCTACTGTCAGTCCATAGGTAAGTCAGTCCACAGTCCATCCATTGGGAAGTCAATCAACTGTCCCTCCATTGGTAAGTCAATCAACAGTCCGTGTATTGGTTAGTCAATCCACTGTCTGTCCATTGGTAAGTCAATACACTGTCTGCCCATTGGTAAGTCAATCCACTGTTTGTCTTCAGTCAGTCAGTTATACCAGTCCACCATCCGTCAATCTACTGTCAGTCCACAGTCCGTCCATTGGTAAGTCAATCCACTGTCCGTCCATTGGTAAGTCAATCCACTGTCCGTCTTCAGTCAGTCAGTCAGCCTGTTAGTCGGTCCATTGTTTGTCCATATGTAAGTCAATCCACTGTCTGTCTATATGTAAGTCAATCCACTGTCCGTCTTCAGTCAGTCAGTATGTTAATGAGTCCACTGTTCATCCATTGGGAAGTCAATCCACTGTCCGCATCGGTAAGTCAATCCACTGTCCGTCTTCAGTCAGTCAGTCTGTTAGTCAGTCCACTGTCCCTCCATTAGTAAGTCCATCCACTGTCTGTCTTCAGTCTTTCAGTCTGTCGGTCAATCCACAGTCCGTCCATTGGTAAGTAAATCCACTGTCCGTCCATTGGTAAGTCAATCCACTGTCCTTCCATTGGTTAGTCAATCCACTGTCCGTCCATTGGTTGGTCAATCCACTGTCCGTCCATTGGTAAGTCAATCCACTGTCCGTCCATTGGTTAGTCAATCCACTGTCTGTCCATTGGTAAGTCAATCCACTGTCCGTCAATTGGTTAGTCAATCCACAGTCCGTCCATTGGTAAGTCATTCCACTGTCCGTCCATAGGTAAGTCAATCCACTGTCCGACGCTGCAGAAGAAGATGGTTGAAATATCAGTATCTGGGACTTCAGTAGTGGTTGGAGCTATCAGTACTTTGGTCTTCAGTTGTGGGTTGAGCTGTCAGTGCTTGGGACAGAAGTAGAGGTGGTGAGCTATCAGTACTTGGGGATGCAGAGTTGGGTTGAGCTATCAGTACTTGGGACTTCAGTAGTGGGTAGAGCTATCAGTACTTGGGACTGCAGTAGTGGGTGGAACTATCAGTACTTGGGACTGCAGTAGTGTGTGGAAGTATCAGTACTTGGGACTGCAGTAGTGAGTGGAGCTAGCAGTACTTGGGACTGCAGTGTTTTGTGGAGCTTTCAGTACTGGGGATTGCAGTAATGGGTGGAACTATCAGTACTTGGGACTGCGGTAGGAGGTGGGGTAATTTGAACTTGGGACTGCAGTAGTGGGTGGATCTATCAGTACTTGTGACTGCAGTAGTGGGTGGAGCTATCAGTACTTGGGACTGCAGTAGTGGGTGGAGGTATCAGTACTTGGGACTTCAGTAGTGG
Organism: Dreissena rostriformis; assembly: GCA_007657795.1. Taxonomy (NCBI): domain Eukaryota; kingdom Metazoa; phylum Mollusca; class Bivalvia; order Myida; family Dreissenidae; genus Dreissena; species Dreissena rostriformis. Next base: position 354,849 of record VMBQ01000192.1, read on the forward strand.
GCGGAGCTAGCAGTACTTAGGACAGCAGTAGTGGTGGTGGAACTACCAGTACTTGGGACTACAGTAGTGGGTGGAGCTAGAAGTACTTGGGTCTGCAGTAGTGGGTGGAGCTATCAGTTCTTTGGAGTTCAGTAGTGGGTGAAGCTAGCAGTACTTGGGACAGCAGTAGTGGTGGTGGAACTACCTTTACTTGGAAATACAGTAGTGGGTTGAGCTAGCAGTACTTGGGTCTGCAGTAGTGGGTGGAGCTATCGGTACTTGGGACTGCAGTTGTGGGTGGAGATATCAGTACTTGGGACTTCTGTAGTGGGTTGAATTATCAGTAATTGGGACTGCAATAGTGGTGGTGGAGCTATCAGGACTAGGGACTTCAGTAGTGGGTGGAACTATCTGTACTTAGGACTGCAGAAGTGGTGGTGGAATTATCAGTACTTGGGACTTCAGTAGTGGGTAGAACTATGAGTACTTGGGACTGCAGAAGTGGAAGTGGATCTATCAGTACCTTGGGAGTGCAGAAGTGGTGGTGGAACTATCAGTACTTGTGGCTTCAGTAGTGGTGGAACTATCAATACTTGGGACTTCAGTAGTGGGTGGAATTATCAGTACTTGAGACTTCAGTAGTGGTGGAGCTATCAGTACTTGGTACTTCAGTAGTGGGTAGAACTATCAGTTGTTGGGACTGCAGTAGTGGTGGTGGAACCACCAGTTCTTGGGACTTCAGAAGTGGTGGTGGAACTATCAGTACTTGGCACTTCGGTAGTGTGTGGACCTATCAGTACTTTGGACTGCAGAAGTGGCGGTGGAATTATCAGTACTTGGGACTTCAGTAGAGGGTAGAACTATCAGTACTTTGGACTGCAGTTGTGGAAGTGGAACTATCAGTGCCTTGGACTGCAGCGTTGGTGGTGAAACTATCAGTACTTGAGACTTCAGTATTGGTTGAACTATCAGTACTTTGGAATTCAGTAGTGGGTGGAACTATCAGTACTTGGGATTGCAGAAGTGATGATGGAGCTCTCAATACTTGGGACTGCAGAAGTGGTTGGAGGGACCAATTCGTGGAATTGCAGAAGTGGGTGGAGCTATCAGTACTAAGGACATCAGTAGTGGGTGGAACTATCAATACTCGGGACTTAAGTAGTGGGTGTAGCTATCACTACTTGGGACTGCAGTAGTGGCTGGAGCTATCAGTACTTGGGAATGCAGAAGTGGTGGTAGAACTATCAGTACTTGGGACTTCAGTAGTGGGTGTAACTATCAGTACTTTGGACTGTTGAAGTGGTGGTGGAATTATCAGTACTTGGGACCTTAATAATGGGTAGAACTATCAGTACTTGGGACTGCAGTAGTGGAAGTGGAACAATCAGTACCTTGGACTGCAGAAGTGGTAGTGGAACTATCAGTACTTGAGGCTTCAATAGTGGTGGAACTATCAGTACTTTTGACTTCAGTAGTGGGTTGAACTATCAGTACTTGAGACTTCAGTAGTGGGTGGAATTATCAGTACTTGAGACTTCAGTAGTGGTGGAGCTATCAGTACTTGGGACTTCAGTAGTGGGTAGCACTATCAGTACTTGGGACCGCAGTAGTGGTGGTGGAACAATCAGTACTTGGGAATTCAGAAGTGGTGGAGGAACTTTCAATACTTGCCACTTCAGTAGTGGGTGGACCTATCAGTACTTTGGACTGCAGTAGTGGGTAGAACTATCAGTACTTTGGACTGCATTTGTGGAAGTGGAACTTTCAGTACCTTGGACTGCAGAAGTGGTGGTGGAACTATCAGTACTTGAGACTAATGTAGTGGGTAGAACTATCAGTACTTGGGACTTAAGTAGTGTGTGGAACTATGTCTACTTAGGATTAGTAGTGGGTGGCACTATCAGTACTTGGGACTTCAGTAGTGGGTGGAGCTATCAGTACTTGGGACTGCAGTAGTGGGTGGAGCTATCAGTACTTAAGACTGCAGTAGTGAGTTGAGCTATCAGTACTTGGGACTGCAATACTAATGCTGGAACTATCAGTACTTGGGTCTTCAGTAGTGGTGGTGGAACTATCAGAACTTTGTTCTTCATTAGTTGGTGGAACTATCAATACCCGGGACTGCAGTAGTGTGTGGAGCTATCAGTACTTGGGACTTAAGTAGTTGGTGGAGCTACCTCTCCTTGAGACTGCAGTAGTAGGTGGAGCCATCAGTACTTGGGACTACAGTAGTGGTGGTAGAAATATCAGTACTTGGGACTTCAGAAGTGGGTGGAGCTATCAGTACTTTACACTCCAGTAGTGGATGGAGCTGTCAGTACTTGGCACAGCAGTAGTGGTGGTGAGCTATCAGTACTTGGGACTGTAGAGGTGGGTGGAGCTATCAGTACTTGGGACTTTAATAGTGGGTAGAGCTATCAGTACTTGAGACTGCGGTAGTGGGTGGAACTATCAGTACTTGGGACTGCAGTAGTGGGTGGAACTATCAGTACTTGGGACTTCAGTAGTGGGTGGAGCTAGCAGTACTTGGGACTGCAGTAGTTTATGGAGCTTTCAGTACTGGGGACTGCAGTAATGGGTTGAACTATCAGTACTTGGGACTGCGATAGGAGGTTTGGCAATTTGAACTTGGGACTGCAGTAGTGGGTGGATCTATCAGTACTTGAGACTGCATTAGAGGGTGGAGCTATCAGTACTTGGGACTGCGGCAGTGGGTGGAGCTATCAGTACTTGGGACTTCAGCAGTGGGTGTCGCTAGCAGTACTTGGGACAGCAGTAGTGGTGGTGGAACTACCAGTACTTGGGACTACAGTAGTGCCGCTGCGGATGGAGCTAGCAGTAGTTGGGTCTGCAGTAGTGGATGGAGCTATCAGTACTTGGGGCTTCAGAAGTGGGTGGAGCTAGCAGTACTTGGGACAGCAGTAGTGGTGGTGGAACTACCAGTACTTGTGAATGCAGTAGTGGGTGGAGCTAGCAGTACTTGGGTCTGCAGTAGTGGGTGGAGCTATCAGTACTTGGGACTTCAGTTGTGGGTGGAGATATCAGTACTTGGGACTTCTGTAGTGGGTTGAACTATCAGTACTTGGGAGTGCAATAGTGGTGGTGGAGCTATCAGGACTTGGGACTTCAGTAGTGGGTGGAACTATCTGTACTTAGGACTTCAGAAGTGGTGGTGGAATTATCAGTACTTGGGACTACAGTAGTGGGTAGAACTATGAGTACTTGGGACTTCTTTCAGAACTTGGGACTTCAGAAATGGGTGGAACTATCATTACTTGAGACTTCAGTACTGGTTGAACTATCAGTACTTGGAACTTTAGTAGTGGGTAGAAGTATCAGTACTTTGGACTGCAGAAGTGGTGGTGGAATATCAGTACTTGGGACTTCAGTAGTTTGTAAAATTATCAGTACTTTGGACTGCAGTAGTGGAAGTGGAACTATCAGTACTTTGGACTGCAGACGTGGTTGTGGAACTATCAGTACTTGAGACTTCATAAGTGGTGGAACTATCAGTACTTGGGACTTCAGTAGTGGGTGGAACTATCAGTACTTAGGACTGCAGAAGTAGTGGTGGAACTATAGGAACTTGTGACTGCAGAAAAGGTGGTGGAACTATCAGTACTTTGGACTTAAGTAGTGGGTGGAACTATCAGTACTTAAGACTTAAGAAGTGATTATAGAGCTATCAGAACTTGGTACTTCAGTAGTGCTGGTGGAACTATCAGTACTTGGGACTTTAGTAGTTTGTGGAACTATCAGTATTTTAGACTGCAAAAGTGGTGGTGGAACTATCAGTTCTTGGTCCCTCAGTAGTGGGTGGAACTATCAGTACTTGCGACTGCAGTTGTAGAGGTGGAACTATCAGTACTTGGGACTGCAGAAGTGGTGGTCGAACTATCAGTACTTGGGACTGCAGTTGTGATGTTGAAGCTATCAAACCTTTGGACTGCAGTAGTTGTGTTGGAACTCTCAGTACTTGGAACTTCTGTCGTGGGTGGAACTATCAGTACTTGCGACTGCAGTAGTGGTGGTCAAACTATCAGTACTTGGGACTTCAGTCGTGGCTGGAATAATCAGTACTTGGGACTGCAGAAGTGGTGGTCGAACTATCAGTACTTGGGACTGCAGTAGTGATGGTGGAGCTATCAGTACTTAAGACTGCAGAAGTGGTGGTGGAACTTTCAGTACATGGGACTTCAGGAGTGGGTGGAACTATTAGTACTTTTGACTGCAGTAGTGTAGGTGGCACTATCAGTAGTTGGGACTGCAGAAGTGGTGGTGAAACTATCATTACGTGTGATTGCATTAGTGGGTGGAGCTATCAGTACTAGGGACTGCAGAAGTGGTGGTGGAACTATCAGTACTTAGGACTGCAGTAGTGGTGGTGTATCTATCAGAACTTGGGCCTTCCATAGTGGGTAGAACTATCAATACTTTGGACTGCAGAAGTGGTGGTGGAACTATCAGTACTTGTGACTGCAGAAGTGTCGGTGGAACTATCAGTACTTAAATCTTCAGTAGTGGTGGAACTATCAGTACTTGGAACTGTAGAAGTGTTGGTGGAACTATCAGTACTTGGAACTACAGTAGTTGTGGTTAAGCTATCAGTTCTGGGGACTTCAGAAGTGGGTGGAGCTAACAGTAATTGGGATTGCAGTGCTGTTGGTGGAGCTATCAGTACTTGGGACTGCAGTAGTGGTGGTAGAACTAGCAGAACTTGGGACTGCAGAAGTGGTGTTGGAACTATCAGTACTTGGGATGGCAGTAGTAGTGGTGGAGCTATCAAGTACTTGAGAATGCCGAAGTGGTGGTGAAACTATCAGTACTTGAGACTTCAGTAGTGGGTGGAACTATCAGTACTTAAGACTGCAGTAGTGGTGGTGGAACTATCAGCACTTGGAACTGCAGTAGTGGATGGAGCTATCAGTACTTGGGACTTCAGAAGTGGGTGGAGCTAGCAGTACTTAAGGCTGCAGTAGTGGGTGGAGCTATCACTACTTGGGACTGCAGTAAGTGGTGGAACTATCAGTACTTGGGACTGCAGTAGTGGTGGTGGAGCTATCAGAACTTGGGACTGCAGAAGTGTTGGTGGAACTATCAGTTCTTGGGACTTCAGTAGTGGGTGCAACTATCAGTACTTGAGAGTTAAGTAGTGATGATGGAGCTATCAGAACTTGGGACTTCAGTATTGGTGGTGGAACAATCAGTACTTGGGACTTCAGTAGTGGATGGAACTATCAGTATTTAAGACTGCAGAAGTGGTGGTGGAACTATCAGTTCTTGCGACTGCAGTAGTGAATGTGGAACTATCAGTACTTGAAACTTCAGTAGTGGAGGTGGAACTATTAGTACTTGGGACTTCCGTAGTGGGTAGAACTATCAGTACTTGGGACTGCATAAGTGGTGGTGGAACAATCAGTACTTGGTACTTCAGTAGTTGTGTAATTATCCGTACTTGGGACTGTTGAAGTGGTGGTGGAACTATCAGTTCTTGAGACTTTAGTAGTGGTGGAACTATCAGTACTTTGGACTGCAGAAGTGGTGGTGGAGCTCTCAGTACTTGGGACTTCAGTAGTGGGTGGAGCTATCAGTACTTGGGACTGCAGTAGTGGTGGTGGAACTAACAGTACTTGACACTACAGTAGTGGTGGTAGAGCTATCCGTACTTGGGACTTCAAAAGTGGGTGGAACTATCAGTACTTTGGGACTGCAAAAGTGGAAGTGGATCTATCGGTACTTGGGACTGCAGTAGTGGTGGTGGAGCTATCAGTACTTAGGACTGCAGAAGTGGTGGTGGAATTATCAGTACTTGGGAATTCAGTAGTGGTGGTGGAGCTATCAGTACTTAGGACTGCAGAAGTGGGTGGAACTATCAGTACTTGGGACTTCAGTAGTGGGTGGAGCTATCAGTACTTAGGACTGCAGTAGTCGGTGGAACTATCAGTACTTGGGACTTCAGTAGTGTTTGGAGCTATCAGTACTTGGGACTTCAGTAGTGGGTGGAGCTATCAGTACTTAGGACTGCAGTAGTGGTGGTGGAACTATCAGTTCTTGGGAATGCAGTAGTGGATGGAGCTATCAGTACTTGGGACTTCAGAAGTGGGTGGAGCTAGCAGTACTTGGGACTGCGGTAAGAATACCTCTGCACCTGTTCAAGCTGTTGGTCATCAAACCAAGGTTGAAGTAGCAGTACAAAATCAGTCGTAATAATGTATTACTGGTTACATATTGTGGCCATCAAGATCAACAGATAAAACCCCATTTCAAATCTTAAGGTAGAATTCTGCAGGATTTGGAATATTTAAAAAAAAAAGATGGAACCAGCAAGCCACTTGAAATTCTGGAACAGTCGCCCAAGAGTACTTGCAGTGAGTATAAAAACAATCTTAAGTCATTGTTATGTTGTTGGTATGAAATCTTAACGCTTTAATGTACTTGAAATTTAGGTTCTATCGTAATCTTAATAATTGATAGTTGCAAACACATAGTTTGCTCTGTCTGTTTGTCTTAGTTTGTGTGTCCAAGGATTTAAAGTTAATTGATCCTTCATGGAGAATTTGCAACTGTTCAACTATGACTCAAGGTTTGCATAATGCATGTTGATGGGTGAGTGTGTAACATTAATTCTTTGTGTTCTAATCTACAGAAGTACTAAAAAGCCAGTTAGACCCATTGATATCACAAACCTGCAATCTGACCCTGTGAACTGGACACCCCCAGCAACGATAGAGGCTGCCTGGTTACCGGCTACAACATCTAATAACGGGACGTCCGCACACCGACCAGTCTGAAGTCTTGATAGATGGATGCAGAAACCACTTCCTGGACACAGATTAAGCCGCAGAATGACACTGCATACATGTTCAAGGTCACTGCCTTGAATAAGATGAGTGAGAGCGCTGCCTTAGAAACAGATACACTTGTGAAACCATTAGGTGAGGTCGCGCTTGCCGAATTGCTTTCATTTAGGTAGCAACTTTAATGGATTCTGTACTTTTAATCATAAATTTATTGTTAAAACTAACTATAATTGATATTATATTACGTTGAATCACGTTTTTATGCGAAGACTTTTGATGATGAATCTGATGGCTGAACTCTCATATTGATGGTTAAACATGAAACATTTATTTCAATATTTCAATATCAGATGCTATGGTTTTAAGCTGAATTAATGGTTCATGATTGTGCATAATTAATGTATTATTTTTAAGTAGTAGTTCAACTGAATAAAAGAGGTAAATGAGAGGTCGCGTGGCATGGTTGGTATGGTTTCCGTCTAGCGATCGGGAGGTCACGAGTTCGATCCCCACAGTGGATTCTTTAAATCTCCCCCAAAGATAGTACTGGTTCTAGTCCCAGGAAACCGACTCAAGAGCATTTCAAATAAGCCTATAGCTTTCAATGCAATCGAGCTAAAATAAATAGGTTTAAACTAACTAAATGAAAATAATAAAGCTATAAGTTCAGTTTAATTGTGAAATTATTCTCATCAATACAGGTATCCCTGAGAAGCCTACAGATGTCGTGATCAAGGGCACCAGAAAAGACACAGTGACCTTGAACTGGAACATATTGCATCTTTTACATAAACTATTACAAGTGCTTTCCTGTGTTTCTTGCTGTGTTGGAACTATTTGTTTTTGGAACATGAACTCTCATACTAGAGAATATTATAAAACGTTTAAATAATACAAGCAAAAAGCCCAGACCATCTGCCCATGGTACCGGGAATGTGACGGGCCAGCTATTGACGACAATGCTGGCACACAGACAATTATTCAGAGAGGTTGATTCTATGGAAGATCCTATTCTGAAAGATTTCACAAAACAGATGGTGACACAGGGTCAGCACATAAAAGACTCCCTAGACAAATTGGCTTGCGCCCTGTTAAAGCTCATAAAAGTGACAGCTGTATCACTGATAAAAAAGATTGCTTACTTTTTGGAAAAAGATGACCATATTCACATTCAAAAAGTGGACAGGATAAGATTAAAGAATGGCAAATTAATAAACTTCATCAACTACATGTTTGTCGGAATGAAAAAAAAAACGAATTTGTTATGCTATTTCTACAAACTCAGAAAAATGTTATTAAATTAGGCACTTTTTGTATGAAAAAAAACCTGGATGTAGTGCTCGCTTCTGGAAAAAAATTGAATTTAAATGGCCTTCTGCATCCCACCATAGATCATTTGAAAAAGGTAGTCTTATCTGAAGAGACAGAAATTGTCAATGTTTACAGCATAAAAGTTCTTTTGCTGAATTGAAACCAAAATTCGATCTGCATTAGCAGACTACCCGACTTTCTTAAAGTCTGTATCTAGAGTACTATGTTGATTTATGTAGAGTAACATTTCTAATTATTGTAAATTGTATTTTTTTTTTTAATGTTAATATGTTTTCAAAGTTACAAACTTTTTTGCCATGGTTTCCAACTTTTGGTCTGTCAGTCAGTCAGTCAGTCAGCATAATCCCCCAGAACATTGGAAACATGACTGCTTCTTTGTAGTATAGCATGATACGCTGGTTTGCTGCGTGTTCAGCATGATACAAGTTTATCTCTAATGAAAAGTCTTGATGGATAGAACAATTTTACAATCAACACTTGACATCGATACAGTTTGTTTGTGCCCCTTAATATTCAGAGGATTGTCAGCGCCAGAGCGTTTGTTCTTAAAGGCTATGTTCTCATATTTAGTTATTACTACCATATTGCTGTCGATGTACTAGTATAGTTTAGTTTATAAAAGTATCGTTTTTCGATATCCTGATATTAGTTTGCGCCAAAAAATTTGTAATTGTTTTCGAAATTGAACATTAAACTTGTAAAAGTATAAAGTTTTAAACAAGCCGTCGATCTAGCAGTGGAATCGTAACCACACTTTAAAGCCTTGCATTCCAAGCCGCAAGGTATCAGGGTCAGATCGCGGTCAGTACAGGGATCGTTATATAATATAAACGGTATCGCGTGAACTAGGTGAACTGGAATTTTATTTAGACCAGATATTAAATGGAGATATTCGCCAATATAATTATGGTATCTCAATAATACATTCTTTATGTGTTTTCAACAAAACCATGATAAATATTATTTTGATTAATTTAACTAGAATTATTCCACCATATTGACAAATGTATTGAGCATGAGCGAGATGATTCCCGATACTGTTAATAATCGAATCAAATAGCAATGCCCGACAAACCACTAATCAGGTTTGTCTGAAGAACGTGCGAATAAATATTTAAAATATGTACGGATACTTTACATGTGACCGGTTGACTTACATGTTTTAATTTCACTTCCATTCTTCTTTTTTTTTGTATCTATAGATATATGATCAGCAATATGTAATAATGTAAAATGAACCGCGAAAACTACGCGTTACATCCTGTACTGCCTGAAATGCGGCTAAGAACTGCACAGAAAAAGACATACGCTATCTTTTATTTCATTCATTATAAACTCTTTACCTTTCACCAACTCCAACCACAATCAACGCCGTATATCTTTTTTAAAGATATTTCTTGTTTATTGTATGAAATGATACTTTAATTTAAATTCTAATTATCCCTCCATTGCCACCAGCACCATCCCAGTTGTACGCTTTACAAAGTAACCATAANTGTGTGCGTGTGTGTGAGTATGTGTGTTACATCCGTGTGTGAGAGAATGAGTTCAACAAATATTTAAGTACTATGATGTTGATACAATGTATATATAGATATGTCATTATGAATAATAATAAAAGAGAAAAACACTAGATCTTTTCCATTTTTCTGCCCTCAGTTTAATATAAGGATAATATAACGGCATTTTGTCATAAAACGAGAAGAATATGATCACTTTAGTGCTTGATATCCGACGTTCCTCCGGTCATATTCCATGTAAAAACATAAATTATATTTCAAACTTCTATATGTTTTATCATAGGCCATTTTATTTGAAATGTTCAGTTTTATTATATCCCAAATCTGTAACGTAACAGCTTTAACCTCATTGTATGTTCTTGTCATAAACATTTAACCACATGGTATTTAAGTTCAAATGTTACAAACACTCGCAATAGACAAATTTTGCTTAAGTTTTAGATCCAGATGCTAAATAGTTGAGCGTATTGCTTTTAAATAGAGAGAAAAACAGTACACATACGCATTTAAAGGTATGTATACGAATTCGATAACTGGTGATCTGAATTTAAACTGAAATAATTTGTTTGTAAACCTTAACGGAAATTTTTTTTAATGTAATGCTGCTTTCGTTACATCTCGATCACCTTACACTCACCTTTAAACACTTGTACATTAAAGTACTAAATGCAAAAGTTTCAGTACTGCAATTGAGTAAAGTATTATATGTGGCGTGTTCTGAGAAAACTGGGCAAAATGCTTGTGCGTAAATTGTCATCCCAGATTAGCCTGTGCAGTCCGCTCAGGCTAATCAGGGACGACAATTTCCGCTTCTATGGAATTTTTGGTTTAAATGATGTCTCTTCTTAGCGAAAATCTAGTTTAGGCCGAAAGTGTCGTCCCGGATTAGCCTGTGCGAACTGCACAGGCTAATCTGGGATGACACTTAACGCACAAGCATTTTGCCCAGTTTTCTCAGAACACGCCACATATAGAACTTAATAACACGTACTGTTGTGGTTTAATGGTTGTTATGCTATATTTACATGAACAAAACAGAGGATCAATACAGGAAACAATTCAAGCATGTACGTTATTGCACGTTCAAAACGTAAACAATGTACACACCTTATCTGGGTTCAGGGTTTAGTATGTGCGTGTAGATAAAAAAAAAGTAAAAGTTGTTTCGCAACTAAAGTCATCTTCTATGTATCTATTTTGATCGGAGAAATATCCTATAATGTGACATTTGTTCCTCTTAGTCTTAAAATACCATTTTGTGTACATAACTTATACTTTATTTTATAAAATAAAATATTAACGCTTTTTTTTCTGTTCTATGTGGCATTAAGTCCTTCAGAGGCCAAATGTAAATAACAATATTGTTTAATTAATGATAAAAAAAGTACATTCTTAAGTTTTTATACTTACAAATGCTAACATGATCATGCAAGGTAGTTGTAGAAGATAGGTCTTCTTGAGCTACGGATTACTGTTTTCTCAAACGCTATCTGAAAATCGGCGCTTAAATTAATGAAGAGTATGTTCTATGGAGTATTCTGATCGCCATTAATGTAATCTACAGGTGGGTAGCAAACATCTATTAAACATAAAAGTTATTTCATCGTCTATGAAAGGATTATCATCAAGAACCGCAATTAGTGCAGCGTATCAGCATGTTTTGCTCAGTTCTTACAGGTTTATGTGATATTCACCCATTTGATACCTCTTTTTTAGAAGGTCAAGCGTCAGAATATGCATACAAAAAGAGCAAATCTTTAGTTCCTTTTGATACGTTTCCATGAAATAATGTTAAATGAATTTACAATAGATAATCGGTAATCACGCATATTATATATTGATAATCTGTTCCCTTATTTCTCTTTTCCATAAAGTTATTGTATCTGATGAATTAGTTCACGTCTGTTTTACGCCAAACGAGCGGTTCATCTGTGTATCAACAATTTTCTACAGGAAATCAAACTGTGCTTCTTTTTTCTTGCCCGTAGCATTGTGGATGGCCACGACACCCAACTCCGGGTCGCCGAATACAAACTGGATACGAAACTCCTGCGGTTGCCCTGGAGCGATGTCAGTCAATGGAACCTTTAGTTCGCCAATATGTTTCGATGTGCTGGAGTCCACAAAACGTGGGTATCTTTCGGAAGAAGAAAACACGTCGATCTGGAGACTTGTGGCGTCCTTGGTGCGAGGAACATAATCGCGATCGCCAAATGTTTCCCCTTTTTCATACGCCTGCCCTACTTTGCCGTAAACACTGAACCGGTCCTTGCATAGTACGCGGTCGCCAATNTAGATAATAGAAGCACATTCTGCTCACATGTACACTTAAAAGCGCATTTACAGGATAAACAAGAGCACCGCATAGCGGATGCCAACGCTCGGCTGTAGGTGCTTGGATTTTGTTTTTTTGACCTTGAAGGTCATCATTGACCTTGACCTTTTCACCACTCAAAATGTGCAGGTCGATGAGATACACATGAAAAACCAAAAAAAGTTTTTTTGACCTTTGCCCTTGAAGGTTGACCTTTGACCACTCAAAATGTGCAGCTCCATGAGATACACATGCATGCCAAATATGAAGTTGCTATCTTCAATATTGCAAAAGTTATGGCCAATGTTAAAGTTTTCGGACAACTACAACGACGACCACGACGACAAGGAAGACGAGAGGGCTATGACAATACCTCGGGTTTTCTTCGAAAACAGCCGAGCTAAAAATTACACAAAACAAACAGTTTCTCTTAAAAACTCACTTGGAAAGAAAAACACACATGAACAATTAACTGCACTTTGTCACACTGAAAACACAGATGTTCACAAAAAAAAGAAAAAAGAATTCACACACTTTTAAGTGCGCTAAATGTGTTTTGGTAAAAAGTGGAGCAATCAATTAAATAAAGGAACATCATTCAATGAACAAGTAAGGCCATACTGGACCATGTTTATATGAGGAGTGAATTATATTGTAAATAATTTTCTTATTATTGGGAGCTCTCTTATATGGCTGGTGTGAGACATTACATTATTACGATCATTTAAGAGGAAATCATGTTTGCATAAATGCATATGTAAAGTAGTCATGTTAATATGCGTTGTATGCGTAAATACATTACATTGTATAAATAAAATGTTATCTGTATTATAAAACCATGGACTTTGCGGTTATCAACTTATTAAGAACAATATGTTATGGTTTTGCACAATTTTTGTTTCCTTCACTATTTACCTAGCGGAATTTACTAAATAAATTGTCTGAAAATTTCACCCGTCAAGCCATTTAGTAAGTTTCATTTCACTTGACATTTCTGTTTGTGAAGTTTATGTTATCTTGTACATGTAATCTGTATGCCATGGAGTTGTATATTGTGTACAATTGATTTGAGGTATGTTGTCACTTGAGCGGACATTTTCTTTTGCGTTCCTACTGTTATCGATAAAAATGTACTTTATTAAAACTTGCAATATGTATGCCAAAGTGCTCACTGTGTGATTTGATGTTCTATAGGTTGTTAGTTAGAATATACTCAAAAACTGTTAGTAACTTGTAAATTTAATTATATTTGTTTCGTATAAGAACTTATATATATATATTTGTTTGTTTAGTTGGATTTTTGCCGTTTTTGGTATTTGAAATAATTATATCACGGCAGTCATTTAACCAAGTCACACTTTTCCTCACAATATAAACACATGACATATGTAAACAAGTAATATAAATAAATAAATTATTAATAAATATTTACTCAACAAGTGTGTCAGATAAACCCAGCTTTAAGTAAGTGGGCTAGACAAAATGGGCATAAATAGCAATCCAGAGTTATAAGCCTTGCTCAGTGACCTCACACATTGACCCACACAAGTGTGAGGTTTCAATTGAATATTTTTAGTATAAGAGATATGAGGTTTCTGCACACATACCTTTACAATATTATGCCAATGCCGAAAAATGTGTGAGTAGTATAGCATAAACTATTTGATGTACAGTCAAGTGATAAAGCATGCAAAGAATTAAGTAAGTAAATTAGTTATTTGTTTATTATTGTGACATGTTTTAACAATAAAAGAATATACAATATAAAGGAGATAAAATAAAAGCCGACCCACTGGGTCTTTATGTGAACAGAGATATATGAGATGATCATGATAAATAAATAAATAAAGTTTCGGTTGAAATTAATAGTTAAGCAAACATAAGTCTGATATATGTTTGAATACATGTGCATACGTATAATGCACTAGAATAGAAATGTCTTATTTCCGGTTTTAATTTTTATAATTATATGTTTCTTAGATCTGTTAAGATATTCTTTCTATAACCAGTACAAATTCTGTTTTTTGTACTGGTTATAGAAAGAATATCTTATGTAATACATGTATGTATGCTTTTGTTATATTCACACTTCCTGCTTTTATCAAATAAATTCTTATTGCAAGCATACAATGTCAGTTATACTTACACGATGTGACCAATACATTATTATTATTATACAAAATGATGTTGTGTACATGAACATGAAACAAGCGTTTTGCATTAACAATATCTATTTAAGAAACTGAAATGCTGACTTCCTTCAAGTGGCTGTCAGGTTAGCACAGTGGTTGGTACACACGCTCCTCACCTATGCGACTTTCAGTTTATTCCCCGCTCCAGACATGTGGCTTGGTTCATGGCCGCCATATCAGACATTTGTGGTTTCCCCCCCCCCTACTCAGTTGTCCCACAAACAGCACAAGACCTCACCAAAATTAGTTAAAAACAACAACAAATATCTGGAATTGAAGATGTGATTCAACATTCACCCCAGCTTTCGTGAGTATAGTATATCAATTAGGTTGGCACTGAAGGACATCAAACTTGGAAATACACCCACACAGGTTCTCCTAGTTCTGCACAATGCCATAGGTGCCATTGGAAGGTCAGTACTGCTAATTCTACACATTGCCGTAGGTGCCATTGGACAGTCTGTACTTCTAGTTCTGCACGTTGCCATAGGTGCAATTTGGTGGTCAGTACTGCTAATTCTGCACATTGCCGTAGGTGCCATTGGGAGGTCTGTACTGCTAGTTCTGCACGTTGCCGTAGGTGCCATTGGGAGGTCTGTACTGCTAGTTCGCAAGTTGCCATAGGTGCAATTTGGAGATCTGTACTGCTAGTTCTGCACATTGCCATAGGTGCAATTTGGAGGTCTGTACTGCTAGTTCTGCACATTGCCGTAGGTGCCATTGAAAGGTCTGTACTGCTAGTTCTGCACGTTGCCATAGGTGCCATTGGGAGGTCTGTACTGCTTATTCTGAACGTTGGCGTAGGTGAGATTGAGAGGTCTGTAATGCTAATTCTGAACTTTGCTGTAGGTTCAATTCGGAGGTCTGTAATGCTAGTTCTGGACGTTGCCATAGGTGCCATTGGGAGGTCTGTACTGCTTTGGGAAGGACAGCAGTTGTAAACTGTTGAATGCATACTTGCGCTGGCCAATGTTCTTGAAAGCATTTTCCCGTCTTACACCCTCACTGCAAAACAGAGGTGAATTCCTAGTTTTATCATATTAAACAATTACATACAAGTATCAGTGATTTATTAAAATATCTTGTGCACTTTACGCACATGCATTAAACCCCCTTTTCACAGAGCGAGGCCCAAATACATGTAAGACCCATGATTAAGCTTACCTTCTGAAGCAGTCTAGGCACTGCATGAAGACGTGTGAGGCGAGGTTGTGTTCCCGCTGCAGGATCTGGGCCTGCTCTAGGGTCACAGCCATCGCTGTGCGGTCCTTGGCACTCTTACAGCTGGTCACGCGGAAACCATGAAGTTTTCTGCATAACTGTTAATGGATGTGATATAATGTTCTAAGAAACATCATGTAGAACCAGAATTAAGCACAATTGTCAAGAACTAGAACATACATCGGCAAATGTTCAAACATTTTGTCAGAGATCATATAATTAAAGAGTACTAATGCATTTACAGGGAACAGATGCCTCTGGAAAATGTCGTTGGACATAGAGTTTCATGTGATAGAAATTATGTGAACAATAAGTACAGCAAAAAGAAACTAGAGGCCTGTGGGCATCATGTCTGCCACTTATTTTGTAATAAATTTAAAATAAACTGTGTGAGACCTTGACATCTGAGATATGAACACTTTTCTTGCATGCCATATTGACATCATCTGCTGTACATTTGTGATACATTATTTTTATTTTTCCCGGTGAATAATGACGTTTTAGTCCATTCCAGCTGTTTAATGTCAAAATTTGATCTTTATGTCTGAAATTGACCTTAGAGCTATAGGGAGACGGGTCTAACACTGAACGCTCTGTTTTTAAATGGTGAAACTTTGCGTGTAAATTATTTGAAAATTGCATGCTGAACTATTAATTAACAGTCGGGACAAGTTGTTTTACATCTAAATATGCCTTGACCTTTGAGCTAGGGACATTGGTCTTACAAACAACACACTGTCAACTCAGGTTAAACATTTATAGTCATATGTTTTTAAATCGAAAGATGAACAATAAATTTTACAGTCCAGACAAGCCAAGAAGCAGGCGCACATCACTAATTACTAGATTGACCTTGACATTTATGCAAGCAGCATAGTTTATAAATGCCTACATCGTTTTAATAAGACTATAATTTATGAAAATTTATTTCAAAATCCCATCATTCACAATAAAGACAGGAATATCTTATTTCACTATATTCACATTTTACATATTTTTTTTAAATATAAATTTATTTAAATGTTTAAAGTATTTTAATACCCAGTGTATTAATTACATGTATACTGTGATAGTAAAAACTATGAAATCTAACTAAATTTTGACATTATGATTTCTCCAGACATTTGATTACTTTAACATTTCGGTAATCATCATTTTAATCTTCATATCCGCTTAAAACAATTTATCAATATATGAAGTTCCATATGAAACCATTCAATGCTTTATAAGTTATGATGTGCACAAGAAAAATTCCAGTATGTGATAATTTTTTGCCCACAGAAAATAAACACACAGAAACAATCCCAAGAGTGGAAAGTTAATGTCCTTCGCCATGGCATGTTTTCTTATAGCAATCTATCATATTATAATGGTTTATTTGACTTACTTCCAATACCTGCAGATTGATGCTCCACTGCTTTAACAAAAAAATTAACAAAAACTCCAAAAATATTGATAAGAAAGTTGTTGTTCTTGTACTCAGCAATTTCTTTCAATGTCCTTTTTCAATGTACAAAGGTTTATTTAAAATACATTCAATACAAAGGGAGTTATGCTATGTACAAGAAAATTGACTAAAGGGCAATAACTCCTGTAAATCCTGACAAGAGAGTTATGGTTCTTGAACTATGTGTTTCCTCTTAACGCTGTCTGTTATTTCATTGAGTTTCCTTTCAATCCTTTCAATTCTTTGCCGAGGTATGCTCTGTACAATAAGCGGGACAGACTTACAGACAGAATGACAAATGATGCCATTATTATTATTATGCCTCCTTTCGGGGCATACAAATTACCTCAGCTCCAAGATGAAGTATCTCTACATTTTTACTCTTCTTTGTGTACACATTGTTGTGCAGTTGCTGCATCAGAGATGGAATAGAGCCAACTCCTCCTGCAATAGTTTAGCAATCTGTATACACTGTGTAGAGACAAAAAAGTTCAATGGTATAAGCTCAAGTGAGCTAAAAATTGTTACTTATTTGTTCTCTTAAGGCTTTTTTTATTGACAGCCAACTGTGTGAATAGAATACCAAATTTAGAAATCACAATATCTGCAGGCATCTTATTACAGTTGGCAAGTTGGTCTTTGATGAAGCATTGTGCTCTTGAAAAGCGATACGACCCATACTCTATGCAATGAACATGAACTTCTCATCCATCAAAGTTAAAATTAATTTCTTATGCCTTCATCCATTTTTTTTTACTTCAAGAGCATTTTTTTCTGTGAAACATTCATGTCTCAACATAACTGAGAAAACTGTCCGCCATTTCAGCAAGCATGGCAAACTTTTATGAAAAACAGAATATGATTGGCTAAGCAATAAGACCTATGGATACGCTTTATGATTGAATGTGAACAGTGAATCTTACAAATGGGCTAAACCATTAACACGTGCTCAGAGGTCAAAGGGCTATGGTATTCCAGAAATGGATCGTTATCATACCCACACCCCCATTTTTTCTCCCCATATTTTGAATGATCTCAAAAGTGACCATTAGGATGTACAATCCAAGACTTTTCTTGGATCTGCACAAGATTCATAGCCTGAGTGTGAAATATTCAATTTAGAAATCACATGTATCTGTTGTAAATTATTTTGTTCTATGAGAACACAGATGTTATCCAAATTCATCAAACTGTAACCCCTTGTTTTCGAGCAATTGTTTTTGGCACTCAGTTAAGTGTAAATGTTATGCAGCGCTAAATTCCAGATCAAACTGGATTTATTTAAAAGATTTGGGTAAATTACAGAGTGTTTAATTGTAAATATATAAATAAATATGTCATAATACTGCAATCAAACTTATTATTTGTTGGAAATTGAAATGTGTGGTTCATTCCAACCTGGAAATCCACGAAAATAAGTGTCCCACAAATAGTAATGGTAAAACAGCATTTTGGTAGAAAAGCACCCAAGAAGTGTACAAATTTGGTTTATTTTCTCTTGGCAGTTGTTTTTTATGCCCCCAGTAGGGTGGCATATAGCAGTCGAACTGTCAGTCCGTCCGTCGGTCTGTCTGTCCGTCTGTGTGTCCGTCTGAAAACTTTAACGTTGGTCATAACTTTTGCAATATTGAAGATAGCAACTTGATATTTGGCATGCATGTGTATCTCATGAAGCTGCACATTTTGAGTGGTGAAAGGTCAAGGTCATCCTTCAAGGTCAAAGGTAAAAATAAACAAGATGTGTTTGGGAAACACTATGCCCACCAGTAGGTATCCTGGATTGAATACGTTTTTTGTCACTGTGACTTTGACCGTTGACCTAGTGACCTGAAAATCTATAGTCATGATCAATGTACCTATTTAGTTTGATGATCCTAGGCCTATGAGTATTATTGAGACATCATCCGGAAAAAAAATTACTGTGTCATTCACCGTGACCTTGACCTTTGACCTAGTGACCTAAAAATCAATAGGGGTCTTCTGCGAGTCATGATTAATGTACCTATGAAGTTTCATGATCCTAGGCNAAAACAATATGTCCCCCAGTATATACTGGTGGACATAAAAATAAATGCATGTGTATCTCATGGAGCTGCACATTTTGAGTAATGAAAGGTCAAGGTCAAGGTCATCCTTCAAAGTCAAAGGTCAATTTTATTTTAATTTTTTTTCGCAGTAGGGGGCATTGTGTTTCTGACAAACACATCTCTTGTTTAAGTTAATAAATGAGCCTCGCTCTGTAAAAAGGGGTTTTAATTCATGTGCCTAAAGTGTCATGCCAGATTAGCCTGTGCAGTCAGCACAGGCTAATCATGGACGACCCTTTCTGCCTGAACTGGATTTTTGCTAAGAAGAGACTTTATCTTAAGGAAAAATATAAAAGTGGAAAGTGTTGTTCCTGATTAGCCTGTGAGGACTGCACAGGCTTATCTGGGACGACACTTTAGCAAATGCATTAAACCCCCTTTTCATAAAGCGCTGCCCAAATGTATGTGCTTCCTTACCTCCTGCTTGAGGATGCATGTACAGGTTCTCATATTCCTTGACATATCTGAACATGCGCCCAAGACTCTCCTCATTCAACTTGTCCTGTAGGCTGGTACTGCCAAACCTGATCATAAATCAACCATAGGCAAATCTAACTGAGTTTCATCAACCTAGCTTAAGCACTATTTGAGAAGTCACAGGATCCAGGTTCTAGTTTTCACTTATTTCTGTAACCATAACAACCACAATTTGTGTCTGCTCGAAGACTGAAATAACAAAGATGTTTCCCATATTGCTCTCTTTCAACATGCCAAGTTTCATAAATTTATCTTTAGTACTAAACAGACATGGCGAAAGCCCGTCGGATATTGCCGATGAACATTTAAACGGCTGAAGGTAAAATGCATGCTCGTTGGACTAACTGTTCCAGTAACATTTACTTCCAAAGATTGTAAGCAACTTGCAGTTTTGCACAACAACATTATTTTGTGGTTGCCGGTTCAAATTCATTACAACCGTCAGTGGCACAGTGCAGCATGGATAAATTCCAGGAATGTTAACGGAGTGTCTCGAGTAATCAACGACATCAGACTAAACTATTGGTTTGAAAGTAGTCAGATATATACAATTTTAAGTTGTGTGGCACACATGTCAAAAACGTGATTCCAAGATGTCATAGATGTCAAGATGGGGGACAATAAAAAGAAATTATGATGCTCAGAGAAAATGACAAATAACAATCAAATTAACAACGGACATCATATAATTAGTATGGATTAAAGAAAAGCGTGTGTCATTTAACAATGGAGAAAACTTTTTAGATAAAAATAACACATTTTTATAATGTCATCGAATGTTTGTAAATTGGAGATCAGTCTACTGAGACTACTCGCGAAGAAAAATACATAGAACAAGATTATCATTCGAAAATGGAAAAAGACAAACATGGTTTGATTTATATGTTATTGGATCTGTGTATAATCAAATTCATGCATATATTCTGCTTTATTATGTTTGTCACTCTATACAGTTTAGTATATAGCATGTTAGAGAAATATGTTATTGAAAGGTAAACATATTAAGCATATTAAATTAATCTTAGTTAAATACATCAATAAAACTTTAGTATGTATGTTTAAAGGTGAAAATATTGTCCCAAAACTGAAACTTACAAGCAAATTCGTTGAATTGATATCCCCCGCAAAACTAGAGCTTTGTCACAGACGTGACGTTTACCCCCACATGCTGCATTGACACAGAATATATACAAAGGGCCATAACTCCGTTATGAACAGATGGTGAACAATGCCATTTGGCGTGCATCATCCTCTTATCCATATATATACTCATACCAAGTTTCAATGAAATCCGCCAAAGCACTTCCAAGATATGGCTCCGGACACAAAAGTGCCTATAGTAAAAAGCATTTTTTCAAGATACAAAGGGCCATAACTCCATTATTAACAGATGATGTACAATAAAATTTGGCGTGCATCATCCTCTTATCCATATTTATACTCATACTAAGTTTCAATGAAATCCGCCAGAGCAATTCCAAGATATGGCTCCGGACACAAAAGTGCCGGACGGACGGACAACGCCAAAACAATATCCCTCCGCCTCAGGCGGGGGATCATTTGTTTCCCCATATCAGGCTTTTTATGCCATTTTTGCCCTTTCTTAAATCGTACATGCGTAAAAATGCAATTTTTGAATTAACTTCACCATGCCTCTATGCCCTCCTGGGTGAAACACTCATAATTGAGGCCTGTGAAATTTACAACTGGCCTGTAAAGTTATTCTGCTCGTAGGCCAGTCTGGCCTGTAAATTGTGACGGTCTTTCGCCATGTCTGGTACTTTTTGAGCTATTTGATCTAGATTTTTCGGACAGCCAAATGGACCCATGGACACACAGACGGACCGGTGTTAAACCTATAGTCCCCTCCGGTTACTCAAGATGGCCACTGGTAGGCCATTTTGAATTTTATTGAGTCCGCCATTTTAAGATCAATCAAAGAAAATATTGACTTATTTCCTGGATTGACCTAAGACCTTTAATTTATACTTTAACCTTGGATCAATACACTTGATCTATGTATCATGCTTTGTTACTTACTTCTCAGCTAGCGTGCCCAGCTCATTGATGCCAATATTGAAGAAGACAGGTATCACACTGACACGATCACCCTTCTGTAACTTCTCGGGCAGCTTCTCAAAGCTGGCTTGTGGCAATGGTATGTGCACGCATACATGATGTCTGCAAGAGGAACATATACGAGACACCTGTGAGATATACAAATATAATATCTTATGAAAACATTAAGGGGAGACATTTAAATATACAGTTAAACAATAAAACATGGAGTCCATGATTTTCAACGGACCTAAACCATGTTCAAACTCATCCAAGATTTTTTTTGCAACAGTGACCTTGTACAAACTGCCTCAAACTACAACCCCAGGTCATGACAGCATGCAGGTTACCAACACACACAATTTCAATGCAAAAACTCCATCCAAATTTATGGTATGGAGCAGATTTTTGTTTACTATTAATTTACAGTGACCGTACCTTGACCTGATTTGCCTGAAACAAACAATCCCTAGCTAGTTCTCCAAGCATGCTTGCTATTTTCAAAGTGCCATCAAAATGGGTAAATGAAACTTAAGTTCTTCACCCTTAACCCCTGTTTGTTGACAACGACAGCCAGTCCAAATGCCCTGTTGACAACCTGGTTTACATGGGATTGCCTGTTAAAATTGATTTCATGAAAAGAAAAACATTTCAACAAATTAAAGGATTGTTCAGTGTTAACATAGTATAATTACATCAAAACTTAAGATTCGAGTTTTATTTGATGTTCATATTTTAGATGGTGAGGATGATCTAAAGCATAGAGGTAATAATGTTACAAATTGTACTGAACACACAATTAGTCATACCTGTTTAGGTCTGGATACAGGCTAGCTCTTGTAAGGCTGAAGCAAATAAAAGTGAATTCATAAATCTGAAGTAATTCAGTATTTACCCAATAACATACACTGTTTCAATGAAAAGGCATGGATTATGCCGATTTGCCTAATAAAGTGTATAATGAAAATGTTGCAGAAATATCTTTTGTGGTAGGGGTTAAACATATTTATATCAGTAAATAAATATACACATTTTTAAATTTCTGTTTTCTATTGTATAATTTGAACAAGAGCTGTCCCAAGAGCTCATCCACTTTGATAGTGTAATGCATGTTTCCTACCAGTGACCTTACATAATGACAACAAAGACAAAATTTTGAGGCACTTGCTGCATGCAAAACTGAACCTGAATAAAAGGAGCATAATTTTTCTTCAAAGCAGGTTACAGTAACCAGCTTTGGTCAGTGACTTTCAATAAGACCTTTCACTTTTTAATTTTAAGGTTTTGATATGTACTTGTTACAATAAATTTCTTAAACTTAATTACTGTAAAGAATTAAGACTTACTTATTTGTAGACAGTTGCACTGATTTCTTCTGCGGTGATTCCACAACCAGTTGAAAGCTGACTGTGGACAAGTCATCTACAGCCACAACCATGTCCTCCAGCATGGGTATCTCGTCTCCATGGCAACTGAGCAGGCCTTCTATCTCCATGACAACCCCCAGAGTGGCCAGCTGCTCCAGTACTGGCTTGTTGTCTATCAGAGCATTCAAGTGTAGGACCAATCCTGTTACCAGACTGGTTAACTGAGGAAATAAGCATTTAGTTGTAGAACCAGTACAATTACAAGAATGTTTTAATGAAGAAATACGCATGTAGGTCTAGGACAAATCAAGGCATAGAGCGGTGTCCAGTATATTCGCTTCAGCTAATTTTAGCAAAATTAATTAAACAAATGCTTTTATCTGCTTATAACTCATTTTTTTCATTGAAAATCACATGGCCATGGCTTATGCATATATATAATAATTATGCGTTCTGTTTATTGCAATATCCTTGGATGCATAAAATTCAGATGCCAATTAATTTTGAGTATTTCTAAACCACCTGTCTGGAATTTTGGGACATCAAACAGCAAGATGAAAAATTAATTTTTTGAATTCAATTAACCTTTTAAAAAAATATACAAATAAAAACATACAAGTACCTATGATAATTTGATATTTTTGTACCATTGATTAAATAATAAACACTGCAGGATTATATTGAGAATTATTATGCATTTAAGTTTTGAATATAATTATGCAATATACGATATCAACAGTACTGGTTTAAATCTTTTTTAAGATCTATGAACCGCTCGACCAAAATCGCCAATAGTCATGACCTTTATATGTATCCTATTAATTTAAATGTTAAAAAAGGCCAACCATGAATATTTAAATGCAATCATAAAGCCTTGTTGCAGACCATATCCAATGCATGTCTCATCGTCTTTCTCTGTAATTGTGATATAACTTAACGCCAAAATGTATACTCATTTTAAAATTTATAAAAAAATGTGTGTAGTATTACTATTTATAAACATATTCATCTGTTTATAAATCGAACTTAACAAATAATACATTGTTTCTTTTAAAAAACCAGGCTTAATGCATGTGCGTAAAGCACTGTCCAAAATTTGTTATCACCGTTTTCACAGGCTTATCAGGGACACACTTTGTGTCCCCCCCCCCCCCCCNTACCATCCACAATTAGCCCACAAATACAAGGATCTCAGGTTTGATTCTATGTCCCGCCACAAAGACAGGTCTTCCCTAACATTGACTCGATTAAGGCAGTTACATGTATCTGTAACTCACATAAGTGTTTATAATTCAGGTAAAACAACCAGCCTACATACAGCGAGAATCACCATAAACAAAACAAATACCGGTATAAAAATCCAAATATTAATTTAGCAGCTTATCTGATCTTTTCCTTTTTTTCCCAATATAATTATTATTCATTTATTATTACAATGTAAGTACTGAAGGTTAATATAATAATAATTATTTTACCATTGATTCACTTTTAACATAACTGTATATAAAATAGTTTAAAAACATAGATGGTTCACCACTCTACATTCTTATTATTAACTTCAACACCTATAGTCATTTCTATTTTAATCGTAAGCTTTTTGTGCTTTTGTTTTAATAGTTTAATTTGATTCTATATGGACTAAGGAGACTGATTGTTTCAAACATATATAAAATTATAAATGTTCATTGTAACAGTGCAGGGTTGATGGACTTTGCATTATTGGCATTGAATGCGTGTGAGAATTTATTATCCCCACGCTTTTTGAAAAAAAGGTGGGGATATTGTGGTAATCTCCGCCGTCCGTCTGTCCGTCCGTCCTGGCCAATATCTCCTCCTACACTATTAGCACTAGAACCTTGAAACTAACACACATGGTAGCTATGAGCATATGTGCGACCCTGCACTATTTGGAATTTTGATCTGACCCCTGGGTCAAAAGTCATGGGGGTTGGGGTGGGGCCGGGTCAGAGATTTTCACTCATTTTTTTAGGTTATTTTACATTAACTTCTTCATTTCTACACCGATTTACTTCAAATTGATACTGGACCTCTCTTATGACAATACGGTCATTATCAACCATGCATGGCCCCATTCCCAACCCTGGGGCGCCCCGCCCACATAGGCCACACCCACCAAAAATTTCCATTTACTATAATTTTTTCATTTCTACACGGATTCACTTCAAATTGATACTGAACTTCTCTTATGACATTAGGGTCAATCTCAACTATGCATGGCCCCATTACCAACCCTGGGGCGCCCCGCCCACATAG
>VMBQ01000193.1:0-34443 GCA_007657795.1 Dreissena rostriformis
GCGACAATACGATGACGACAGTGCGATAGTACGATGGCAACACTGCGATTATACGATGACGACAGTACGATAACGCGATAGTACGATGGCGACAATGCGATAGTACGATGACGACAGTACGATATAACTATCGCATTGCCGCCATCGTACTATCGCATTGTCGCCATCGTACTATCGCATAGTCGCCATCGTAATATCGCACTATCGCATTGTCGATCTCTTGATTTTAATGTGTAACCACGATGGCCCTAACGGTATTTCGTAATTACCACACTCGCTGCAGAAATATCTTGGCTGATTGTCACGGTGTTAGTATTGCGAGAGGTCATGTAATGTCGAGGTGAGTTTAAGTACATCCGAGTTGGATACAATGCCACATGTCTTGATGTATAAAGTGCTTTGAAACGATATATCGGTGGTTGAATTCCGTCTCATGCCAAAAATACGGAACGCGTATGGCGGAAGTAGTTGATAACGTCACGAACCTCTGGAAAGCATAATACATGTACTATGTGCGCAACATTGAGCACAGTTTTCCCAGAACGGGGCTGAATTTATAATATACTTGTATGCGCTTTTTGGAGTAACCATAATAGCGCGTAATAATAAAATAGCGATTGCAGTCTTCATTGCAAATAATTATGGAGTATTGAATTAGTAACATTTATTCACCGGTTTCTTTCCCTATATCCTGCACTTTAGCCTTGAGTATGCCAAGCCTTGCCGGTAAGCCTTTCCTTAGTACAGTATATAGTTTCCCAGACTTTCCTTATCATCCGGACACAAATCATACGAACGCCCTTTGCCTGCCACATTGTCATCGTGCAACACGGACCATATTTTTCAGGGATGTCTGATTATTTTTACGGCACTAATCGCCCGAAACACAATATCTTTTTTTATATATAAGTACGTCATTATATTTTGCTAATAAAAAACACAATGTTCAATCGATACATTTAACTGTTTTACTGTACAAAGAATGACACAAACAGTGAGACATACGCACAAATATTTCTGCATTATTACTAATGTTCGATGCAGCGTCAGTTATAAATCGAACTATTAACATGTTAAAGGAGAACATCTTACTTACTTTCATATCCCTTAAAATGAACAAAAGTTGAAAATTTCCAAATTCAAACTGTTTTTATTCAGAAATGTATTTTATAAAGCATAAAGCCATTGATAAATAACAAATCAATTTCCTTTTAAATCGGTAGGTAAACATCTAACAGTTTTCTAGCAGTGCTGTGGAAAAGAAATCTGCCAGCAAGACCACGGCAAGAGCGAAATGATAAAACTAGTAACTTTGTTTCTAAACATTTCGTTGTGCGGGGGAATAATTACACTCTCTTATTGTTTCCTGTAGTTGTATTTGGTTTTCATTTGTGCATGCGTTTTACATGTATTAAGAGGCTATAATACTTAATTACACTTCTATAAATTATATTCAATTTAAATTTTGAATGAACGCAAATCAATAAATTCATTACGAATACCGCCAGGTTATATAACGAATCGGGATCCATTGACACAACTAAAAGTCCTAGTCAATTTCAGAAGAGTGATAGCATTAAGGCTTAACAACTTTCTAAGGACGTGTTCGCAGATTGTAAGAATAAAACTATTCAAATCATAATAAGTTCAAAGGTTAAAACAAAATGGCCATACAAGCCTTAATGCTATCACCTGAGTTCAAGATACCCAATTGTGGAACACTTGACCTGGTTACCACTTGTGTACCCCACTTTACCCATATTTAGGGCCTTAATATCATCAGATAAACAATATGACCACGTTCCATCATATTTGGTCATAAATGTGACTTCTAGAATGGCATCAAGGCTTTTTGTTCCAGAGAGATATCAAGTTTTTTTCTTAGATTTGACCTGGTGACCTTGGTTTTGGACACATTTGACTCCAATTCAAATTTGGCGTTAATATTTTCAATGGAAATATTTTGACTACGTCAGTGCAGATTGGGGCATGACTGTAGCTTCTAGAGTGGTTAAGAGCTTTTTCTAACATTCGATCTTGTGACCATTTTTTTTGACGAAAGTGACTCAGATTATAACTAGACCTAGCATATATACAAGCCTTTCGGATTCTGAACACCTTAACATATCATTCAGTACATTAAACATTCAGTTGATAAAATAGGAAATATCAATATTCGCTAAATATATCCTCCGGAGGTTTCGATATGTCATGTGTCTTTGCAGAATAACACCATGGTTTGTTGCAGAATAACCACATGATTCATGTGCAGAATAACCCCATGATGTATTCCAGAATAACACCATCATGTATCGCAGAATCTTTTATTTCCTTCACTGTCAACAGAAAACAGGTTGCAGGTGGGGAAAGAATGATAATTAATTTAAGCAAAGTTTATAATGATACTGTACGTTGCGGTTGAATTGTAAACGAAGTAAAATCCATATAACTTCTGTAATTTGGACCAAATGCATCTGCAAGTTATGTTTATAAGGCAAATCGGAAATAATTTATAATATTGATTTATGGCAAGCATTGAAAAATAAAAACAATTGTGTATGCAGAATCATGCAAGTACAATAATGTCAAATATGGAGTAGGAGATTAAAAAGCACATGGAAGTATTTTTATACACTGTAGTTTATTACTAAAATATAAATGTCAGTCAATTACAAATACTTTGCCTAGCATACTGTGGGGGTTGTTTTAAATTGTATGATAAGTGTACACATTGAATCTTCTTGAAAACACACTTAAACCATTGATGGTAATCAAACAACAAGTACATAGTCACAATAATGGTATTGTTAATTTGAGTGTGTCCTTCAGAGATCACTTAGTATCAGATGAGCATTTCTCATTATGAATAGACTAACCAGCCTATAATCTTCCTTGTTAAGGAGAACACTCCTAATTATTAACTGTTTGTTGAAGTGTGCAAATAATCTTCTGTATTGAACAACTAAAACAATATCTACAAAACATCCTACTCCAGTCTTAAGGTTAAAGTATTAAAAGTGGTTTCTTAAAGAGAACATAACTAAATGTCCAACTGAAAAGTTTTTATAGATTGAAGAATGTATAGCTTAAATTGTCAATGTAAAAAAATGTTGTTCATCAGACTTAAGTCTGCAAAACTAAATTCCAAAATTTCTACGCAAAAATGAGAAAACAAATGTGGTAAAATGAAATTAAGAAAACAGCCAATTAGTTTAGAAAAAGAATCCATTCAAGTGATTCTACTATAATCGTAATTCTGTTTTGTTTTCCGTCTATATCATAAAGTACTAGATACGCAACAGACATTGATGCCCCACATATTTGGACACAGACAGGCATTATCTTCAAGCTATTGAAAAAAGTCCCAGGCACTGAATACGAATAAGAATCGGCATGTCGACCGCAGCGATGGCAAGACTAAGAAATGGACAAGTATGTACAAAACGACATGCATTTGTCTATTACAAACAAAATGCGTATGGCTATATTAAAAAGTTGTTTTCACAATTAATCTAATAATTATTCATTTTGTTTTAGTAATGCATAGGGCCCAACTATCAAACTCACTTCGAATATGTTAAGAACATTTTCCGCAAGTAATCTTACAATTATGTCAATCACATTCCCTTGACATGCTATTGTATTGAAATATTTGATATATTTATATAGCTATGTAACGATTTTATTCGCCAATAAAATTGTATGTCTGTCTGTCTATAAACACATGCCCTAGTTTTACTTGAACAGCTATCGATAGCTGATGAGATCTATATCTAAAGAACATAAACACACCAGGGTCAGAAATACCATAATACAAATTATATTAGCACGTTTCTATTGTCTATGAGACAGACGTTTATGTTAAAAAAATGAAAATGCGTTATCAAAAATGCGAGAACTATGTGTTTAGTATTCATTTAATTAATGGTGCTGAACTTGTATTATATGTTTGAAACTATAATACCGTTTAAACCGTCGATGTGCCCCGTTATGGTTGACTGCATGTTTAAAGAGAATGTTTTAATAATAACAGCCATGATACACATGCAGTTAAAGTATTTTTTTATTTTGTTATGAAATAAATACTCTGAACAAAATGTCTGTTAGATCATTTAAAGAACTGCCCTCCTGACGCATTCATTGTCTCACCTCTTTCAATATCTCCCTCAAGCGTCTAGACAATGCTTTCATGAAGAAAGCCGAATCATCGACCTCTTTATTCTAAATTCTAGATTATTTTCAACTTCTCCAGAAACAGCATCTTCATCTCCATCATTTTCTTGCTGAACCACAGCATCGGCTCTGGGACGCGACAATGGCCTTTCGTATCTTCTCCAATCTAAGTATTACCATTTGACATTCCTCTATCATTTCAATGATATCTGCTTGTCATTTATGCTGCAACGAATCATCCAAACTACAGGCTGCCATTACATTTCTCTCTGAAATCATGTAATAGTAAAGTTGTTTTTCTTAGCTTTCCCAGTCCGTCATTCAGCCAGAAAAGTAAACTGTGTGCATGAAACTCCGTCTGAGGGTTGTTCAGCTTGACACAATATGCTGTTTTTCAATACGTACGCTGTTATTTCTTTATTATTTGGGTTCAGATTATCTCTGATGATCATTTTTAGAATAATACAGACTTTTGCTTGTGTGTAATTAAGGTTGTTTACAAGTTCTGCCTCCCCGGTGTTGAAGCAAAAAATCTTCCATTCCATGTACTTTTATTTACTTCCTTAAAATCCTACTGGAGTTGCATACGCTTCTATTGATACGACGATCTGAACTTTGACTGGTGAAGGCCAATGACGGGGTCTTACATCCCATATTTGGAGGATGCTGGAGCAATAACAACGTAGTGAGGTTACTCTGTCAACATGATNACTTATTTAATTTTGAAAATGCTATTCTACATTTAAGGTCAAATGTGCACTTCACATCAACTTCTAGTTAAAATAGCTTACAAGTTTTTTTCATTTCTATTTGGAGTAGCATAGTAATGCACTAAGTTATTTATTTTTAAAGCCACGGGCTAATCAGGGACGACACGTTAAGCTTTTATGATATGTTTCGTTCAAAGAAAGTCTATTGTTAGCAAAAATTCAGTTTAGGCGGAAAATTCAGTTTAGGCGGAAAGTGTCGTCCCTGATTAGCTTTCGTACTGTTCAGGCTAATCTGGGACGACACTTAACGCACATGCATTAAACCCCCTTTTCACAGAGCGAGACTCAATTCTAGTGTAGACATTGATTTTAAGAAACA
This sequence comes from Dreissena rostriformis, assembly GCA_007657795.1. NCBI lineage: Eukaryota > Metazoa > Mollusca > Bivalvia > Myida > Dreissenidae > Dreissena > Dreissena rostriformis. The sequence goes on from VMBQ01000193.1 coordinate 5,263, forward strand.
ACAAGGGAGGCAATAACTCATATACTGCATATTTCGATATTTACGAGTTATCTATATTCGAAAAAAGACCTTAACACCATACGTCAAATAAAAACAACAACTAAATAAATAAAACAATATCTCGATTTCCTTTGGAATCCAATCTGTTGTTTCTGACTATTAATTGCTTAAAATCGCACAATATCCCAAATTATTCTAGTAGATTCATCTACTGAAATGTTCACATCAACGTGTTACTTTTTAATGTTTTGGTTGTTGTTGTTTTGTAAGATCTTGTAATTTGGCGACGTGGGCGTATGCCAGTGCATGATAGAAGTCTAACAAAAACTTAAACTCTCATGCGCAAGTCGAGAAGCAATCTCGGGTCGTCCACTTTTGCATCAAGAATCAAACTTGAGTTAGATAATGTCAAGTTAAAGATTCTGACCAAGTTTCATCAAGGCCATGTTATAAATGTGGCCTCTATAGTGGTAACAAGGTTTTGATTAAAAATTACCTTGTTATCTACCTTTTGGATGCATGTGATCCATATTCAAACTCAGTCTAGATTTTGTCAAGAAAACATTCTGACCAAGTTTCATGAAGAATGATAAATAAGTGTTGCTTCTAGATTGGTAAAAAGAGTTTCCTAAGATTTGATATCGTGACCTAGGTTTTGGTAAAATGTGATCCGGATACAAACTCGGCTTCGATATTGTCAATATAAACAATCTAACCAGTTTCATCGAGATTTACTCATGAATAAGAAGTGATAAATATGGCTTTCATAGTGGTAACACGGTTTAAAAAGTTTTGACCTTGTGACCTAGTTTTTGACGCACGTTATCCAGATTTTAACTCGGCCTTGATATTGTCAGGAAAAACATTCTAACCAAGTTTTCTTAAGATTAAGTGGAAAGTTTGACCTCTAGAATGGTAACAAGGTTTTTTCTAGATTTGACCTGGTGACCTAGTTTATTCTGACAAAACTTAATAAAGATTGAGTCACCAATGTTGTCACTCGTCAAAAAAATCATTTGTTTCATATAAAAGGGTATATTTGTGTAAATATCTGCCAAATAAAATATAGAGGCACGCAATATTACGAGCTGGTCAATATATGTGCAGCCTTGAGTCCCCTAACAGTGAATTCCACTTGATGAACATATAGTAGACAGAATGATTAATAACAATATCATAAATTGATATAATTACATTGAAAACAAATTACGGTTTAAAACGAATGGTCTTTTATGCCCCGTTCTTCGAAGAAGAGGGTATATATTGTGTTTGGCCTGTCTGTCTGTCATTCTGTCCAAAAACTTTAACCTTGGTCATAACTTTTGCAATATTAAAGATAGCAACTTCATATTTGGCTTGCATGTGTATTTCATAGAGCTGAACATTTTGAGAGGTGAAAGGTCAAGTTATCCTTGAAGGTCAAAGGTTAAATATATGGGGGCATAGTGTTTCTCAAACACATCACTTTTTTCTATAATATTTGTATTAATCCATTTTCTATAAATACTTATTTTAACAAGTATCTTTTCAAGATGTTCTGATTTATTAACTTACTGAAAAATATTTCTTTATCAGTAAGCTAAAAAACCCGTTATAGAAATGGAAATACCATTTAAATAAATATCAATAACAGGAAAGTAACTCTTGATTAACTGGAATATCTATCCTCTTGTCTATGAAGCCTCTTTTCCTATATATTCGGCCTCTTAAGATTTCATTTGACTTGTTCTACAGAACGAAAATATGTGCAACACAAGTGAGACATTTAATTAAGAATTTTTATATATTCACCACAAACTTATGGCAAAATAATTTACAAAGCATGTATTTCCTTAGTAACAGGCCAATTCTAGGAAGGAACCCTAGCAACTCTGATTTGTTGGTATCTTTCCTTTCGATCTGTTCGGTCACAAGTTTATAGGAAAACAATAAAGTTTGAAGTAATTTTGATATTCGTCATTAAATAAAAAAATAGAATAATAAACATAAAATGTTTAAAAATAGAATATTTTTAGAATTATTGGCATTTACACAGCATGTGAAGCAAATTTTGCTTAATTTTATTGTACCCAAACAAAATCTAAAATTCACACAGTTTTTAACCAAAATACGACATTTATGGGATAATATTTTCTAAATTAGGATAAATAACTCATGTTTTATAAGACAGTGAATAAAGGTAAAATAATTCACGTAATTATGCTTTAACCCACTCAGGAAAGTCATCCCTTATAATTATGCTTGGACCATCAATATCATACAACCCGTTGTGCTATTAAAATATATTTCTAATACATGGGCATTATATTCATAATGACAAATAAAGGCCTAACTATCACTCAAAGGGCAAAGTGCGTCATTTACTAGATTAGCAAGCTCGCATTACCAAATGATCTGTATTAATCTAATTAAATCTCTAAATTAATATATATTATGAAGCAAATGAAGGCACTGAGGATAGCAATCAAGTTTTCGCGCTATTTGACAGTTTTGAAGATTCAATGATTTTCAAAGATGATAACTGGAAAATAAACCATTTTAAGGTTAAATATATTGACTAGATTTATTAAAGTGTGTATTAATTTAAAACATCAAAGCAGCAAGGGCCTTTGTGTGCATTTCGTAACTGAATAATAAATATCTTAATAGATCTGTTATTGAGCTTTTGTTAATTGATTTCTCATTCAAATAAAACTCCATTATCATCATCATAATACTAATAATAATAATAATAATACCTCTTTTGTCTTGAGAGAAAAAGGTTAATGTGTGCGAGTTGATTCGTCTGAAACGACAGCTTGTCTTTCAACAAAGACTAAAACAAAATCAAATGACAGTCGCAATAACTATTGTATCACGGCCTAGTGCTTAAATCCGTGTCTTTGATGATGCATTATCCGGTCGATAAGCTCAAAAACACAACATACGTGTTATGTACAATGTTAAAAGCAAAGAAAGTCAACAAGCGAAATATTTAAACAATTTTTGGAAAGCCCAATCGGTTATAATATTATACATGGGGGCGTTGATTCATGGAGTAAACAAACAAATCAGTTGGCGTCCCGGACTTTCGAAATTCCACCCCGCACTTGCGCGGCCATAACTTTGCCCTGTGGAGGCCTTCTTTAAAGCAATACGACTAGGGCATCCACGTTGGAAACCCACGTCCCCTCCTAAAAGCAAGATTGCAAGACACAAACACACGAGTCAACGTTTTATGAACCGTATTTGTAGACTTTTTATTAATGTGGGGATAGCTACTTTTTATTTTAACATAGGACTTCTGATTGTATGAATTAGTTTGGCGAGTGTCGCTCGTAGTGTTATCAGGACTAGATTTGAAACGATGAGAAAACACTCTTTACCATAATTCAAAATATGCAACGCGCAATCCCCTTCAGTGATGGAACTCTGATGGAGTGTGTTGACTCACTCACTTGAATATATTGACTCAATATCTTTATCATTTCACGTCGTCACCAAGCCACAAAACACTCAATCAAACGCGAGTGGTTATTATTTCATATATACAGTTGTCTGACTCATTGATAGACGAACTCGTATTTGTCAGCTCAAGCATCAATGCTCTCTTTTATGTTCATAATTAAGATCATGCATTCAATCGTTCAATTTTCTTCATGTCGGAAGCAAGAGGACCGTAGTGGAAGATTGACGACGTTTGCACTCATTAATATATCTGCGTATCAATGGTTGTGTCAGATAATGTATTAATGGTTCTTTAAAAGACGCGCTTTCTTGGGTTTGTAGTAAATTTCGTTATTTTATATCGATTGCAGCGAAAGTCAATCGTCCTTTAGCGACACACTGGAGTCCATGTAGGTGCGGATGCAGAACACAAGCTTTTCTACCAATTCATATAGTAACGTCTATTTTTGACGTACCAGCAAAAAAATGTTGGCTCTATATTTTAATCATATTTTAAACGATATTCCACATGGCTGTATTGCTTTAGCAAGTATTTTACCGTTATCGGTTGATTCTCCGTGGATTTTTACCGTTGACGTCCTTGGACATTTCGTCGTCGATCACGTTGCTAAGCAACATGTCTAATTTGCGCATAAGAAAGTGGAGCTCGTCGATGATGTAATTGGTCGGCTGGGCGTCATTCTTTAATATCTTTAGAAAAAAGAGTTTAGTAATACATGAAAACGTTTGATAATAAGATATTTACAAACATAGACATTTCTAATCTTCACTGTTGCAATTAAGTTTGTACAATAATCAAGTTCTATAACAGTGGTTTATGTATGTCCTCCTCCGTCAACCTAAAGAGGCATATGGTATGTTTTTTGAAAACTCTTATCAAACTGTGACTGTGTTAATGATTCAGAACGGTCAATCGTCAAGACAATTTAGACTCTACTCACTTTCGCCCAATCACCTGACACTTTCATTGTTACGAGCTCGTTCAAATTAATTTGGTTCGAGTCTAACAGTGTAGAAACATTGCGGGTCAGTTTCTCAGTAAAACTCACATGTGCACCAGAGAACTGTCCAGGGTTTCGTTTCACTTAATGCGATGAGTTAATTTCATTTTGACATGCGACTTGGTTCAATTTTGTTGCATTTCCGGAAAACGGGAAGTTAACTGATGGTACGCCTTATCCGAAATCGTATTGGTGTCATAAATGTTCAGTAATTGTGTTACACTGTCTCTTAAATTTGTGCAAAGATCTGTCAATAAACATTGTATTGGCTTATCAAAGCTAGCTTGCTTATTTGACAGAATGTGAAACTATGCGCCAATAGGTATAGAAAGACCTGTATACATTGAAAATGTTTAATACAAAAACGATTCTGCAATATTGAAAACTGATTTCCCTAATGATTTACGGCGTACTTAGTCCTTTCATCATTTAATAACCATCGATTCATTTTCAGCACTTTATAATGTCTCAGTTAGCTATAAATAAGTGGACATATCACCAGTTATATAGTTTGTTCGGATGTAAATGCCATCATTTAGTTCAAGAATTTTGATGAAATGAATATCTCAGAAAACACCACGGACGCTGTCAGCAATGCAAACCAGATGAATATGATGTTAGACGTGTTTATCTTCCTCTTAATGCCGTTAGTAGCGTCTTCGATTTTCGGCAATGTGCTCATTATTTTAGTGGTTGTGAGGGACAAAGCTACTAAAACCAGTCTTTTGTTCGGAATACTTGCAGGCACGGATATGTTAGCGACATTAATCGGTCCGCTGTTGGACATCATTGTTCGATTTAGATCCGCAACGATGAAATACTTACGCTCGGCGGATGTCGTTCAATATTATTTATTTATTTTGAAACCAGTGCCGCATTGTCGATTTGAACACTGGTGGTCATAACTGCAGAGAGATTGTTAAGTGTTTAAAGTTAAAGAGGGGTGACGGTGCAACGGGTGATACTTGTGGAGATTGTGACATCTATAGCTGTTGCGGTGGTACAATACCTGCGACATTTTCTCGCAATCGATTTGTTTGCATATCAAGACTTTTGGGAGGTGATACCAAGAAGTGATACATGGAATTTATTCTATGATATTTCTGACTGGGTAAGTTTTACATGTATACCATTCATTACCATAATTACAGCGAGTTTTGTAATATGGATTAAGCTTCGCAAATCGTTCGGACAGAGACAAAACCAATCCGCCAGGATCCGTTTAGTGACGACAAATCTTCTCATGGCCAATTTTACATTTCTTGTAACAAATATTTCTTACAGGGTAACCAATGTGATACTGTATTACTATAATGAGAGCATTCCGTTAAATGAGTCTACCTTGCGTACCTCAATCACGCTCTTAACTGTTACGTTTATATTTTGAGCGGTCAGACATTCCAAAAGGACGTAAACAGATTATTATCGAGCTTGACAATGCGTTGAATATAAAAACCTTTTTTTTGCTGATGTTGTATTCGTTACCTGTTTTGTAAAAGGCGTAACAATACAAAAATGTATGTGTGTTACAGGCTGCGTGGCTAACAGAAGGGTATGTAGAGTAAGAGTTATTAATTAGTTTAGAATACAGTGACTGGTCAAAATAACGATTCTTATACGAACCAAATATTTTAAACTTCGGAAAAAACATTTAATATTCATCATAAAACGTTATTTAAAAAAATGAATCAATAAAATACAGCTACTTTATCAAAAACTAATCATAACAGTCCTCAAACAACATATAACTATTCATATAATTAAAACAGTTAAGAGGTTCTGGTATGTGTCTAGGGTAAGTCTGTTGACCTATAACAAACCTATTGTTACGACTGAGTAAGTCGGGTGACCTATAATAAGCCTATTGTTACGACCTGAGTAAGTCGGGTGACCTACAACAAACCTATCGTTACGACCTGAGTAAGTCGGGTGACCTATAACAAACATATTGTTGCGACCTGAGTAAATCTGGTGACCTATAACAAACCCATTGTTTCGACCTGAGTAAGTCGGGTGACCTATAACAAACCTATTGTTGCGACCTGAGTAAGTCTGGTGACCTATAACAAACCTATTGTTTCGACCTGAGTAAGTCGGGTGACCTATTACAAACCTATTGTTAAGACCTGAGTAAGTCGGGTGACCTATAACAAACCTATTGTTACGACCTGAGTAGGTCGGGTGACCTATAACAAACCTATTGTTACGACCTGAGTAGGTATAGTGACCTATTACAAACCTATTGTTACGACCTAAGTGAGTCTGGTGACCTATAACAAACCTATTGTTACGACCTGAGTGAGTCTGGTGACCTATAACAAACATATTGTTACGACCTGAGTAAGTCTGGTGCCCTATAACACAACTGTTGTTAACGACCTATGTGTTGTTTGCGTACATCTATTCTCATGTAGTATATAAGTTTCATGACGTATCGTAGATTGGGCTCTCAAATGATCCGTGTTTTGATCATGGCGATGGTAAACTGTTAATTTGAACCTTTTACTTGATTTTATAATTACTTAATATTGTTAAAAAAAACTGTAGTTTTGTGTAGCAAATACATTTATTTTTGATTAAGTGAGTTTGCAAAACCCCTAAATTGGTGAATTCCTTTTTAAATTAACTTTTGTATTAAATGTGTTGTTTGTATTTAGATAATTAATGAAAATATTTAAAAGAAAACATCATTTTTGTGTAATTGTTTTACCGCTTGTGTTTTGTTGTTGCTTACGAATAAACTTGGATTATAAGTTGTAGTCTGTTCACTTTTACCAGACACCGTGCTCTCCGTAACAAACTGTTCTTCGAGAGGAACTTAAAAGCTTCAGTTGTTTTTTTACTCAGATCAGAAAGTCCGTGTCAGATAAATGTGCATATGGCGCTATGAAATAAATTTTATCAAATATGTACAGAAAGAAGATCTAAACATGTCGAAGTCGTTTGAACGAGCCAAAGGGAAGTATGTTATCGGCACTAAGAACGTCAATGTTTTTGTGGAGATATACATTATACACTTGATTTGGTAACTTTAGATGATATATGCTTTAGCATGAAAGTAATTTAAGCATTTAATTGGTCTATTTTGACTTGATGTTACCGATAAAAATAATTATGTTTCCCTTTTCATGTTATGTAACTTTATTGATAACATCTTAGTCTGGAGAAGTTCATAGTGACATTCAAAAAATGATTTATTTTTATTTTTATTTTTACCATTGTTGCCTGTTGTGTATATTAACTTCACAATTAATACACATTACAACTTTTACAAAGCTATTTTACATAATTAAATTACTGTTAATATATCGACATTATAACATGACCATTTCACTAATAAAAATTACAATTCTTGTTTGCACTAGCTTTGTACCCCCTTGACCACTCCCTGTCTCTTTTAGACAGGTAATGTTACAATGAAAATTGTTAAATCAGCAATGTGTAAATATCAGCAAACCTATTAGTTCATATACTTACCATTTGCATATGACTTTAAAATCCGTTAAGTTATAAACAAACGTATCACATTAAAGCCGAACATAAAAATAATACCTGGATACATAAATAATATGCACAAATGCTTTATTTAGTTGCATTTCTTTACCAATATGGATTATCGAACATCATGTAGTTATGTAAATATTTACTGAAACATCACATTCGACATAAGTAAAACAGGAAAATTAATAATGCTTATATGTTTTATCGATGAGGAACTATATTGTTAAATTTCGGAGTTGTTTAGACAGACAGCCAGGACAAGGGCGCCGACAATTGGGATGCAAGTCTATCCTTTCAATAAAAGGAAGAATTGTACCGCCATTGACGTTAAAGTAAGTCGCCGTTTAGCTTATATATGCAACGACCTGCCATCGTGTTGTTCCATATTATGCGGATATCTGACACTCAGAATCAACGGCCCATGTGACATTAGTTATGACAATCAATGATAATTAGCGATGAATATAATGACATTTACATAGTGTGTGCAACCCATCGCGCATATTGCCTTAATTAAGACAATTGGGCCAACCAAACCCTAAGGATGATACGTTTGCGTTTCTTGTAAGTTGCTTTTTATATTTGATTGATATGGGTGCATTTGTCTTGTAAGTACCGATAAGGTCATTGTAAAAGTGAGGTATGGTGAAATTGATAGACCACTTATTTAAGCATCAGAAAGGCGTTGTTGTAATCGCTGTTGGTGCTACACAAAAGTGTATGTTCTTCTATACCTGGACATGGACGGGAAGCCTGACAGCACAATGACTATATGCCAAAGCATTACGATGCCAAAATCATAAAACAACAGGACCATTGCCCCTAAGGCGCTCACCTGAGACCCAAAGGAAAATAAACTATTCTCGGAAGGTGGAGTTCAGAATAATAGAAAGTCCCTTATGAAATATAAATATAAAATTTCTTTGCACATTTTTTTTAAAACTATTTTGGAAATGATTTTATCCTTAAATGTTCCTGCATCACTTCTTGGTGATATCTGAATACGCAAAATGTCCGTTTTGCTCAGTACTAATAATACAGAAGAATTTAATGGTCGCGCCCGTTGCTTGGAAGGATAGCTTCTCAAAACGAAAAAAAAAACTAAAACAATGAATGATACAGAAAGTTAATCAATTTTCAAATTCTTATTGATTTTTTAAATAACAGAAAGATTTCTGTACGAATCATTAAAATAACGAAATAGACAATTCGAGTTGCAATTGTGTTTTCAATCTTTGTTTAATAACCATTTAAAATACAATATATTATCAAAAGTTTAATGAAACTTATTCAGTTTTTATTTGATTACATCAACTGTTAGCATTAAACTCAAAATCGACGAAACGCTGCTTGGTCAGTTGGGGATGACACCCTTTTTATCCTATTACCAGATAAAAATTTATAGTATATTAACGATCGTATGAACTTGAGCTCTATACTATCGCTATTTTTAGATCACACTCGGGGTTTTCCAAACCTTTTCGGAAGAACAAAATCGTCAAAAAATGCGATATTTGATTATTATTGATGAAAAAGGGGAGGCAATAATAGGATAAAGAGAATATTATGTGAGTTTTGGATAAAGATCAAGTTTATCATGCTCGGCTCGAACCATGGTAGCACGAGGCTTGCCGAGTTCTTAGCCACGCATGATAAACTTGATCTTTATCCAAAACTCACATAATATTCTCTATTTATTTTTTGAAAGCTGAATGATATTTAACGTTATAAAATGCCATTATGCATTTCTTGCTGTATTTGTTTTACTTACAAATCGATCTTTATTCTATATAATTGTGTTGCAACAATTATAGCACACAACAGGAAGTCAGTTTCCCGTTTTACCTCTTTTGAGTTATTCAATAAATATTGTTGACGTACGCAATACACAGTGACGTCACATATATGTGTAAAGCTGTATACGGGTTAAGTATGTGAAGATGTGCGTACAACTAATCACATGTGTTTATAACCAGTCAATTAATGATAAATGACGTCATTAGGCATTGTTCCTGACGTTTTGTTGTAAAATTGAGAATTTTAGGGCCGGAAATAAGAAAGAAAAATACATCAAAATAGCGATGCAAACTGTATATTAACAGTATCAGGACATATAAGTTTGCATCTTTATGATACTGTTTTATGTGAAATTGTCACTGTTGATTTCGAAGTAAATATATCGATGATTTCTAATGATTTTCATATTTTGGGTATGATCTAATAAACAAGTCTGTAAATTTACGTGTGTACGACAAATTTCTGATTTCTACGCATCATCATTTTGTCACTTAATCTATTTGTATGTACTTGTTTTAAATGGTAAATCAACCATTTAGTTTGTTGTTGCTTTCTGTGTATTTGGGTATTTATAATGTAACATAATCAAGAACTATATAGCTCAGTTTGGTGCTCGGATTCATTGCTGTTTTCGTGTACTTTTTAGTACCAATAACCTTACCCTTTACATCTAGATATATTAAAGGACATGCATAATTGTGTAATCACTCATAATACGTTGAACGAGTTTGATGACAGTATCCATTTCACTTTCCGTCCGTTTTTGACGATGCTGCTTCAGCAGCTCGTCTAAGTTATCATACCATGAAAACAAAATCCCAATGGCGACCTACCTAAAAGGCCGAGCTAGTCCGATTGAGTTAGCTAAATTTTCTCAATCGGAATACATCGCTGATTATCATTGAAATATGTGAAACAGCAACAACAATTGTCATATGTCGAAGAAAATGTTTAAATTATTAGGAACCTCGATAATAACAGTGGAATACGATGTTAATTGTGACGTTCGCAGCGATTTTCAATACCGTGGTGCAAATGACGTTGTTGAGAAAAACGTGATTTCAAAATGTCAAATAGATTCTGGCCAACAACACGCTTTTAAAATCTGAAATTCGAATGAAAACAACGATTTTTCTACTCAAAATTAGTGATTGTTAGACAACACATACACAAGCAATAATTTTACAAAAGACATTTAATTACTATGACTGCGATATCGACAAAAGCCATCAAAACATTTTGCGGTTGTCGGTTTTGCAAAATGGTGCAGTTGACATGTGTGAAGTTTTTGAGCGAAATAACTGGTTGTGTGTAAATAATACGTTCAACACACGGTTGATAAATGGAAGGTTACATCATAAGAAAGGTAAGTGTTCATTTTACGGCAGTTTTAACGTCATTGTTTTGTCTTAATTTGTTAGAAAACTTAGCGTAATAAATAACCCGGCAGTGAAATTCTGACATTTAAGGTCAAATGTATTTGTTTTCAAATCCATATCAGCAGCGTGAAACTGTTAGTTATTTTTTGAAAAGTGAAAAATATGTCACAAAAAATCAATGCACCACAATTCCTTATAAAGCTATTCAATACAATAATTTAAATATTTAAATCATTAGGTTGAATCCCTTCGCTTCAGTGATGGTCAAAATCATGTCTTACAATTCCAATAATCAAATCAAAGCCAAACGTGAATAATAAGATGGTAGTGAAAATGATGAAAACATGTAATGTAGGCGATGAGTCGGATTATTCTGGTCCCGGGATTCTGGTCATAATTAAGTTTCAGCAGTTTTCCTTTAAAATATTGACACTTCTTCCATTGAATGTTCTCGAAAGTGGAATCTCCTTGGAAAAACAACTTGGATAATTCTTTGAAAAACATGTGGCAGTCAACATCTGTACTAAATTCCTTTCAGTGAAGCTGTTAACGTCACTGACATTATTAAAATCACAATATTTTTATACATTAAGCAATCAACATTCATATGTGGGTGTAAAATCAGACAAACTGACATCGCAACACTGGCAATTCTACTTGTTCATCTTACTATGTCTGAAAATACAAAAAAGCCCAGTCAAAAATACTTTATTGAAGGAAAACAATTGTGTAAAGCTACATTTTGTTTTGCATATGTAATCAGTAAAAACTAATTGCAAGCAATTGCTACTTCACATGACAAGGAAGGACTAGTATAAAAAATATATTGATAAAAACATACCACACAACAAACTATAATGTATTAATGAAAAAGTATATGTTGTCAAGTTCATTGAACAATAAGCCTGTAACAATTCACTACAATTATCTGGCAGACTGCCACGTGTAAAACAATTGGTAGTTTTATTGCTGCCCTCATATAAAACTAAGTTAGACATTTGTGTTCCATGCCTTCCAATTACATGTGTTTCTATAGTTTGATTATATATCGGTAAAATAATAGTTTCTATTACAATGGTTTTGATTTAATGAATCAACTTTATGCAGAGGAAAAAATCCTTTCCATTTCGTAATGTTCACATTCTTTCAGACTCGAATATGAAAATTGAGTACAGCGTGATGATAGCTGGACATACCAAATTTGCTCCAGATCAGCACTTTAGCATTTGGCATTTGAAAGAACAAGTTGACAAACATGAATGTAGAAATTCTGCAGGTAGTTTTGCCTCTTTCAATTATTGGGTACAATATTGCTCGTATTTAAGTTTGTACACATAGTTCAAAGACACACATATGTAATTAACAAATAAAAATGCGCCATATTACATCAATACATTTAAAACCCTTGTCAACTGAATGCATAACAAGTCGGTTCTTTTAGAGATCAATTTTAAATAACTATGTCGCTGTTGTCTGATATATTGCAAAGCTGTTTTGTTCTATTTTTAACGGTAAAGTGCCAATCAAATGATTGTTGAAGTTGTTAACGGTACATGTATATGTGGACTGGATCGTTACACACATGCAGTTCATTAATGTTTATGCAATTATTACACTAGTTGGCAAGCAGCGTGGAAAGATACTCAACATGGTCACAACTACCCACATATTGTGTATGAGAGATTTGAATTCTCTGACTGGCGGCTGTTTTTTAGCACGTGTTTTTGTTCCATTGAAGGGACCTTTTTTGTACCACAAGGTTGTGTTTAGTTCAAAAGATCCTGGATGTGTTACTTGCAGTGAGCTTGACAATGCCATGACAAGGCATGAAGAGGAAACCAAGGTTAACTTTTTGATAAAAGGTGTCAGCATCAATGATATACTTCAGTGACCATCATCGCCTGTCACAATCTTAGGACCGGGACTTTCAGCTGAACAACAGCGGTACTTATGTGATAATATACAGGAAGTTTGCAGGTGACATGTCTTGAAAAATTCTACGTGCCTGATGTTGAAAGACCTGTTAAAGCATACAATAGAGCAATATATTCAGGTTGGTGATAATAGCACATGGTTATAGTTTGATTCATTTTGCTTTTTCTCCATTGGTAATACTGTGTAAATGGACAACTTTCAGATCACATATTAATTGGTCAGTTATGTATTTGTAAAAATATTGTTCCAAATTTGTTAAACATTTATTATGAATAATCAGCAAATTTACTCGAAATACTATCAAATGATATTATCCGATCAGACTTGTATTTGTTCTTAGTACGCATTTAAATTTTTGACTGTCATCAGACAGAGGTTTTGTCGTGCAAATACATGCATGCATGAATGTGCTTACAATTTAGAAAAGAATGCCACTACCCATGATTTGAAACAAAGTGAATCTTATAGGCTTTATTATTTATAAAAATGTTATCATCTGTAATCAACTTTCAAAAAATATATTTCACAATGTAAACATAATGATCAACTGTAAATAAGTTAAATGTTGAAGTATGTATGTGGTGTTCTGTATTACTATTTGGACCACGAATTTTAATATATTGTTATCACTGTATAATGTTAAAAAGTGAGCACAGTTTTTATTTAACATTACAGATAATGCATTGGGATGTAGTGTTTATCATGTTATTGAGTTCGTTAATTTTGTACAATATTCTGAATGATAGTTCAACATATTTTTATTTCAGGAAAATTGTTGCTTTTGTAATATGTTTATATTTTTCATTGGTAAATATTATTACAAAGTATTTTTATCAATAAGATTTGAATTGCATTTTCATATGCATAATTATAGATTTTAAAATGTACGTATTGTATTAATACAAAATGTATGACATAATTCATGAACAGCCAAAGAACAAACTTGTGTTTTATGGTCCTTTTATTTATTTGTTTCCCTGACAACCAACAATATTTTGTATGTGATGTTCAAATAAAATGCAGGGGTTTTTCTGCTACGTAAAAAAGTCCATAAAACGGACCCTATCCCAAAGCAAACGGACCCAATCCAAAGCCTATATTGTAAAAAAAAAATCCCAATTAAAAAATGTTGTTTTTTTTGTGTTTTTTTTAGAAAGAAGTGTCTAATGATTATTATATCTCAATTTTAATTTCATAAACATCTTAAACAAAGTTTATTACTATAATATATATGATTTCTTCCCAAAATGGTCAGGAAAAGGCCTAATGTGTCAATATTTGTTGATAAATAAAAATCCCAATTTGGTCCATTTTGTCGATAAAAATTTCCCAAATTTGCCATTTTATCAATTTAAAAAATCCCAATTTGACCAGACTACTTTTTCCAAACGGCTGGAAACCCCCCTGATATGATGTTACATGTTTATTGTGTGATGCATACAAATGTGGAATATGTTGAACTCAATTTGCAATTGCAATAGTGCTCATATTACACATATGTTGAAAAGTGAAGTCAAGCACCTCAAATCAAAATGTTTGAATAATTTTATTCGCGACACGGTAACACGCTATCACGGAACATCTCAAAAAAAGCATCTGAACAAAATAATGTGATGCTATCTACATAACAGACAAAAACATAATTCATGCCAATATGGATTTTGTATAATTTACTGATTAAAAATGCGTAAAATAATAATACATATGGTTCCGTTATTCAACTGGTAAGAAGCGTCAATGAAATTGTTTTGTTGCGTGTGTGTTTGTACATGTATCACACACAATCTTCACACACCACGAGTAATTTGCACCGTCGCGGAACACAATGGAATAAACCGCCTGCAGATAAAATACGCTGTTGACATTTATAATAATTATAAAGTGCAGGTAGTGTTTGATGAAATGGTAGACTATTTAAGACTATGATTTATCATACAACAGCATATTCATTATACACATCATCAATCTTCAGCTGCACCAGCAGGAGAAACACCTTATTATTCACTGCGGTCCTTATGGTAATATTCACTGCGGTCCTTATGGTAAGGAACCAATTGTCAAAGAACCAGCCACAAAATAAATGTACTACACAATAAACACATGCAGACGTCATATACTGAAAACTAACAAAACTGGAGTCACCGCCTTGGAATGGTCAATTCATAGCATTGTGGGTTTAAACCGGTTTTATGTCGCCCTGTCGTAGTGGATTTGGTGTACGTCTAGCGACCGGTAGGCCATGGGTTCCTCAAGGGTTAATGTGGAAGCGTTCTTTTGATCTCCTTCAAAGACACCAAGTACTGGTTCTACCCAGGCAACGGACGCGAAAGCGTTTCAATAAACCTTAGGCCTTCGATGTAATCGATCTAAAATATATAGGTTAAAACTAAACCGGTTTTAATGAGCTCAAAACCTCACACTTGGCTCAGAATTATTCATTAAACATTTAAGTCTAAGTAAAAAGGAACCTTATAGCATTACCATTTAAATTATATAGCAATAAAATAGAATACATTTCAAATAAATCACAATTTAACTGTTTGAAGGTTGTATAAAGACCAGAGGTTTATTAACTCTAATTAAAATATCATTATCATATGTTATATAAGTCCAAAGTTCTGGTGCCATATATATCGACAAAAAAGACGACATGGGTTTAACTCGCCAACATAAATACGTGAACTATCTGAAGCTCATAAACTTTATTTAATACGTTTATTTGATATATTTGATACACATCCATATGTAACGTAATGAAAACCAGAAATATAAAATATTATAGTAATACACCATCATAATATTTAATACTTTGTAATATGCTAAAATGTAACGATCATCCAGTTAAGAACAATATGGATTGCTATTGAAAGCCCGTACAAACATTTTGGTTATTTACGTTCGTTATTATTTACTAGAAGTTAGCTTTGGGGGGAAGAGATAAGCCACGAAATTCACGATTATTCGCATGGCGAAAAAAACGTTGGCTTAATTGCTATTACGCTACACACAAAGTCCGCAGAATTTCTTGCAGTTAAGGTCCACCCAGATTCTGTATTCGGGCGCAGTGCAGGTACTGCTGGCATACTGGTTGCATATGTCGCTCTTGTCTTCGCATACAGGGGGCGGCGTCGGGATACCTGCGACGGATGTAATATGAGCTGCGCTCTGGGAAAAATGGCCTCAATTCATGTGAGTCAAGTGTTGTCACAGGTGAGCCTGTGCAGTTCGCACGGGCAAAGCAGGGACGACACTTTCCGCTTGTATGGCATTTTTTGTTTAAAGAAAGTCTCTTCTTGAAGAAAATCCAGTTTAAGCAGAAAGTGTCGCCCCTGATTAGCCGTAGCGGACTACACAGGCCAATTTAAGACGACAGTTGACGCACATGCATTATGCCCTGTTTTCCCATAACGAGGTTCGTATGTTACATTCACACATTAACACAGTCTTGGTCAGTACATTTGCAATGCACACAGTGTCTTAGCCAGTTATTATTGCACTTACCTTGACAATGTCCACAGTGCCTTGGTTAGTTGATATATCATTAACCTTGGTAATGTCCACAGTGCCTTGGTTAGTTGTTATATCATTTACATTGGTAATGTCCACAGTCTCAATGTCATATCACTCACCTTAATATTGTCCACAATGTCGTGGTCATATCATATACCTTCGCAATATCCACATATGTATTGGTCAGTAATTAATCAATTACCTTCGCAATATCCACATATGTATTGGTCAGTTATTAATCAATCACCTTGGCAATATCCACATTGTCTTGCTCAGTTATTATATCACATATATTGTCAATATACACGGTGTCTTGGCCAGTTATTGTATCACCTGCATCAGCAATATCTGCATATAATATCACATTACCTACCTACGCAATATCCGCATATATTATCATATTACCTACCTACGCAATATCCGCACAGAATATCACATCATCTACCTACGCAATATCCACATGCAATATCACATCACCTACCTACGCAATATCCGCATATAATGTCACATCACCTACCTAAGCAATATCCGCATATAATATCACATCACCTATATTCGAAGTATCCGCATACAATATCACATCACCTACCTACGCAATATCCGCATATAATATCACATCACCTACCTACGCAATATCCGCATACAATATCACATCACCTACCTACGAAATATCCGCATATAATATCACATCACTTACCTATGCAATATCCGCATATAATATCATATCACCTACAAACGCAATATCCGCATACAATATTACATCACCTACCTACGCATTATCCGCATACAATACAACATCACCTACCTACGCAATATCCGCCATACAATATCACGACACCTACCTACGTAATATCCGCATACAATATCACATCACTTACCTACACAATATCCGCATATAACATCATATAACCTACCTACACAATATCCGCATACAATATCACATCACCTACCTACTCAATATCCGCATACAATATTACGTCACCTACCTGCGCAATATCCGCATACAATATCACATCACTTACCTACACAATATCCGCATATAATATCACATCACCTACCTGCGAAATATCCGCATACAATATCATATCACTTACCTACACAATATCCGCATATACTATCCTATCACCTACCTACGCAATATCCGCATATACTATCACATCAACTACCTATGCAATATCGGAATATAATATCACATCACCTACCTACGCAATATCCGCATCTAATATCACATCACTTACCTACACAATATCCGCATATAATATCACATCACCTACCTACGCAATATCCGCATGCAATATCACATCACCTACCTACGCAATATCCGAATATAATTCCAAATCAGCTACCTACGCAATATCCGAATATAATATCTACACATATCTACACAGATACTATCACATCAACTACCTATGCAATATCGGAATATAATATCACATCACCTACCTACGCAATATCCGCATATAATATCATATCACCTACATACGCAATATCCGCATATAATATCACATCACCTACCTACGCAATATCCGCATATAATACCATATCACCTACATACACACTATACGCATATAATATCACATCACTTACCTACGCAATATCCGCATATAATATCAGTTTACCTATCCACGCAATATCCGCACATAGTATCACATTACTTACCTACGCAATATCCGAATGCAATATCACATCACTTACTTACGCAATATCCGCACATAATATCACATCACTTACCTACGTAATATCCGCACATAATATCACATTACCTACCAACGCAATATCCGAATGTAATATCACATCACTTATTTACGCAATATCCGCACATAATATCATATCACCTACCTATGCAATATCCGCAAATAATATCATATAACATACATACGCAATATCCGCATGAAATGTCACATCCCTTACGTACGCAATAACCGCATGTAATATCACATCCATCACCTACCTACGCAATATCCGCATATAATATCACATCACCTACCTACGCAATATACGCATACAATATCACATTACCTACCTACGCAATATCCGCATATAATATCACATCACTTACCTACTCAATATCCGCATACAATATCACATCACTTATCTACACAATATCCGCATACAATATCACATCACTTACCTACACAATATCCGCATACAAGATCACATCACTTACCTACACAATATCCGCAGTGCCTCGGACAGTTATCACGCGACCATGCCTCGTACGAACAGACATTGGAAACCTGATGTTGGCAATTTACCTTATCCACGCAATCTATAATTTGCAAAATACAAATAATAAATAACGATTTCATGAAAGTCACTTCAAATCAACTTATTATATCGGACAAAAACGTAGGTAATAAACGAAAAAGTTCAGCGAATGAATTAACCCATTTATGAATAGCGTCTAGAAAAAAGGCCTTGGCAAACATCGGAGACCCATATGAGACGCCGCATGATGCGGCGTCTCATCAGGGTCTGCGCTGTTTGCTGAAAGGAATTTCTGTAAGAAATATTCTAAATATAGAAATAAATATACTAGACATCCTTAATTTTGGAAATAATTTGATCCAATTTAGAAGGATGGGAGAGTCCACTAGGCATAAATGGGTTAACTTCTTCAGTTATCGCATAAATAACCACAAGTCATTTCTCAAGATTGATTGAACTATCCGTAAATGTAGCGTTTGTCATTTGACCAATTTACCAGTTCTTACTCGTCAATAAAGGAGTCAAATGAACACGTATGGATTATTTTTTTCAGTTTTAAAAGGTTAACCCATTTATGCCTAGTACACTCTCCCATCCTTCTAAATTAGATCAATTTATTTCCAAATTTAGGGAAGTCTAGTATATTTATTTCTATATTTAGAATTTTTTGTACAGAAATTCCTTTCAGCAAACAGCGCAGACCCTACGCTGTTTGCCAAGGCCTTTTTTCTAGACGCTAGGCATAAAAAGGTAAATGAAAGAACCTGTTGCATATGGTTTTATTTCAGAATACATAAGGCTTTAAGCTCATGAGTATACATACATATAATACAATGTAGTAAACAGTGGTCAATGACATACAGGATTATACATATACTATTTTAGGCAATATAAGTTAACAATTTATAACGAAAGAATTGGCAACTCTAAAGACATTCATATTAAAAAAACACAGATATTTTTAACATTTATATATTAAGGCAATTACATAATATGCATATTGTAGAGTCGTATCGTATTCAAAATAAACTTGAGTGTTCTAACAATGTGGACACATATAACTTTTATTGATATGAAAACGCATAGACAGTTATATGTGGAGAGAAACTATTGATAATACAATTCAGTTCTCAATTTAGCTGCTTTCAAAATAAATGTTGCAAGATTTTTAATTGTTTAAGCGTTGTCAGTTTGTAAAAGTTCGATAAATTTTATCATATTTGTGCGATTCCAATAATATCTACGTATATATTGTTTTCTAAGACTATAACAAACTGGACATTCGAATAAGAAATGGAACTCATCTTCGAGAACGTTACAGTGTTTAAATTTTCTGTTTTCATACGGTGTCTTTTCAGGCTTGTGCAATCGCCCTGCTTCGACTTCAAGTCGGTGAGCAGATACTCGTAAACGCGTAAACTCGAATCTTAATTTTGAAATAATTACAGCATTGAGTAAGGCTGAAAACTAAAAATTCCGTAAATGCCATGGTTTTTACCCCTTGTCGTTTGTTGTAACTCGGTTATCCAATTCTGAACGTATATATCAGATATGCGTTGTTTTACAATGGCTATAAAACAATTAACGTCTCCTTCTCCCTGAAAAAACCTGTACCGGATATTTGTTGGCTGCCCTTGATAATCGATTTTAATTCACGAATGATCAGAAAATGTAATATTTTCACCAGTTGCCCAGCCACGAGAATATTTATTTTCTATGAACAAAAGTGAATACAAATAAATAAAACATTCTCACTTTTTTCCACAGAGTATGTACATGCTTTAAGTGTTGAACTGGAGCATTTCGCTGGAATAATGATGTCACGACGTTTAAAAACGACGTCATTTCACAGTAAAACATTAACAATTATCATATGATTATAATTCTTTTAACACAGAACAAGTTTCACTCTTTTCTGATATATTTCGCATTAAAAGGCTTTTTCAAAGTTTGTGTTTACAAATTAACTACATTTTCTTTATGTTTCTCAACCAAAACAGTTGTAGCCTATATTGACGTAAAACAAAATATATAATTCTTTTATTAAACTTTTGGCATTTCGCCTTTAAGCCCAAGTCCCATATAAGCACGGACGAACACGGCAGTCCCGGATCGTCCCGTATCCCCGGATCAAGATCCGGAACGTTCCGTGGGCCTTTTTTTATTTTTGATCGTCGACGGTCTTTCAAAGACCATCACCCCGATAATAACACGGCATCCACACGGATCAGCCTGTACCAACACGGACAAACCCGGCAGCCACACAAAATCAACACGGCGCTCACACGGACTGTCTCGGCGAAGCTACGTTCTATTACGGTCCAACACGGCAAGGACACGGATGGCCCCGGATAAACACGGACCAACACAGCATCTACACAGACAACCAGAAGCTTGACGACAACGACAGGTAGAAATACAGCAACGATACTGACCAAACACGATCTGCTCGGGACCGACATTTCCTTGTATAAAAGCATGCTGATTTTTGGTGATTCCATCATGCTGCAATCGGATCTTCAAGGTGAAGGCTAGAATGTTCTCTTTTTTGCACATTGAAACGAGCAATGTTTTATTTTCATACGAAACTTAATTAGCATTTTCAGTGTATTATTAGCACACGGGACAGAATCGTGAACATAACACTTTCAAATGATATTCACTTATAAAAGTTTACAAAACATAAGTCCACATATCTTTGTTCATAATTATAACTACATAATTACATGAAAATTACATGTCCAGAGATTTTTTCGTTCAATTGCAATGTTCATATCATGTCGTCCTGCCAGGCCACTGATACGGCTTC
Source organism: Dreissena rostriformis (assembly GCA_007657795.1). Taxonomy (NCBI): domain Eukaryota; kingdom Metazoa; phylum Mollusca; class Bivalvia; order Myida; family Dreissenidae; genus Dreissena; species Dreissena rostriformis. The sequence goes on from VMBQ01000193.1 coordinate 26,850, forward strand.
TAAGCTGAAGTTGGCCTGAAGATTTACGCATTGGTTCTTTTCTGCCTTTGTGATTGAGTTGGAAGAAAGCTCCAACAATCCCATCCTTGATCGGATTGTCGGTTTGCCATTGTCTTGGTAGGATGCTTAGATGACCGAAGTATTGGCATTTAGTAGTGGGCTACCGCTTACATGACCGAAGTATTGGCATTTAGTATTGAGCTACTGCTGAGATGACCGAAGTATTGGCATTTAGTAGTGAGCTACCGCTTAGATGACCGAAGAATTGGCATTTAGTATTTGTTTACCGCTTAGATGACCGAAGTATTGGCATTTAGTAGTGAGCTACCGCTTAGATGACCGAAGTATTGGCATTTAGAAGTGAGCTACCGCTTAGATGACCGAAGAATTGGCATTTAGTAGTGAGCTACCGCTTAGATGACCGAAGTATTGGCATTTAGTAGTGAGCTACCGATTAGATGACCGAAGTATTGGCATTGAGTAGTGAGATACCATACAGATGACTGAAGTATGGGCATTTAGTAGTGGGCTACCGCTTAGATGACCGAAGTATTGGCATTTAGTAGTGGGCTACCGCTTAGATGACCGAAGTATGAGTATTTAGTATTGAGCTACCGATTAGATGACCGAAGTATTGTTATTTAGTATTGGTCTACCGCTTAGATGACCGAAGTATGGGCATTTAGTAGTTGGCTATCGCTTAGATGACCGAAGTATGGGCATTTAATATTGAACTACCGCTCAGATGACCGAAGTATTGGCATTTAGTAGAGGGCTACCGCTTAGATGACCGAAGTATGGGCATTAAGTAGTGGGCTACCGCTCATATGACCGAAGTATTGGCATTAAGTATTGAGCTACCGCTAAGATGACCGAAGTATTGGCATTAAGTATTGAGCTGCCGCTTAGATGACCGAATTATCGGCATTTAGTATTGGTTTACCGCTTAGATTTCTTTTCGGATTCTTTTCGCAAATTCCGCAGCATTGACGTTGATTTGTTCAAAAATGACTTAAGATCATCTGCAATATTGAACTCTGAATCATGTTTGATAAGCGTAGATGAATTGGCGGACAGCTACAAATCAGAATTATCCTTATTGATGGATAAACATGCTACACTACGTACCAAATCAATAATTCTACGGCCAACCTGCCCTTGGTACAATGAAGAACTGCATAAAGAAAAACATATACAACGAAAGCTAGAACGAAAGTGGCGTGTATCAAGGCTAACAATCGACCACCAGATTGACAGAAGTCAGTGTACTATTGTCAACAAGTTACTGAAAAAAGCTCGGGAACATTACAACAAAGATAAAATTGAGTCGTGTGGCAGAGATTCGAAAAGCCTTTTCAAAGTAACCAAACATCTGCTCGGAAAGAAACATGAAGTTATTTTACCATCCAATTATTCACCAAGGGAGCTTGTTCAAGATTTTAGTGATTTTTTCGTGGATAAGGTGGGGTGTATAAGAAACAATATATCTTCTCAAACTACAAATGACTTCAATACTTTTGATATGGAAGATTCAAAAGAGCAATTTAAGGAACTGTCACCAGCATCAGAACAAGAGATATCAAAGCTTATCTCGAAGTCAGCAAATAAATCGTGCGAACTTGATCCCATTCCAACGTGGCTGGTTCAAAATGTTCAGTGGAGTTAGTTCCCATCATCACACAAAATGTTAATGCTTCTCTTAACACCGGTAAAGTGCCAACATCATACACAAGTGCGCTCATCAGACCTCTATTGAAAAAGGTAACTTTAGATCCTAATACACTCCCGAACTACAGACCAGTATCGGATTTACCATATGTCTCTAAAATTCTGGAGAAGGTAGTAGACTCGCTTAGCACATCACATGGATTCGAACAATCTCCATGAGCCAAACCGATCTGCATACATAAAATGTCATTCAACAGAGACCGCCTTGATTAAAGTTCACAACGACATTTTACAATCCGTAGAGCAACACCAAGTAACAGTTTCGGTGATGCTGGATCTCTCTGCAGCCTTCGATACCATTGACCACGAGACACTGCTTGTACGGCTCGAAGCCCATTTCGGAATTACATGGCAGCCACTGGCTTGGATGAAGGCATATCTGAGTGACCGTTTTCAGACTGTCTTTAAAGACGAAGAGCTGTCAAAGCCAGTGCATATGACAAATAGTTTGCCCCAAGGCTCGGTGTTAGGCCCCAAATTCTATGTCATGTACATGAAACCTGTCGGTGCTATATGTCGTTTACACAGGATAAACGCACATTTTTATGCTGATGACTCACAGCTTTACATGTCATTCAAACCAACAAACCCTACAACAATAGAAGACACTATTAACCAAGTGACGCATTGTATTAATGAAATTACCCATTGGATGAATACCAACATGCTGAAACTTAACTCAGAAAAAAAACGAACTAATTGTTTTCACATCTGATAGTAATTAGAATGCAGTTTCTAACATCAATGTGAAAGTGGATAAGTCAGACATAATACAGCCATCTAGTGTAAGAAACCTGGGTGCTTTCCTGGACTCCAAGATGAACATGGATCAACATGAAAATTCTATCTGTAGATCCACCTATGCTCAGTTTAGGCAAATAGGTCGCATTCGGCAATATATCAACACAGATGCCACCAAAATCCTGGTTTATGCGTTAGTAACATCTCGACTGGACTACTGCAATGCTCTGCTGTACGGAATTCCCCAGCATACGATCAACAAACTGCAGGTTGTTCAGAATACAGCTGCCAAAATAATAACTAGAACATCAAAGTACAGTAACATTTTGAAGGATCTCCATTGGCTACATGTACAGTACAGAGTAAACTATAAGATAATGACACTTACATTTAAAGCTCTACATGGCCAATCTCCAGCATATATCAAGGACATGATATATGTATAGAGACCAACGCGTAATCTACGTTCAGCACACCAATCGATGACACTGGTACCCTCAAAAAGCAAACAAGTGAAGTACAGTGAAAGGAGCTTCACATCAGTTGCTCCGAAATTGTGGAACTCACTGCCTTCATATGTTAAAGACTGTCAAACACTCCAGTGTTTCAAAAGACAATTAAAGACCTACTACTCCGTGCTGGTCTACGGAAACTGATTAAATCAAGCATTTTTGGCACTTCAGCTGCGATAAACTGCTAATGCACTGGGATAGTCCACAAATGTTGTTTTGATGTTAATCCCATTTATAATAGTAATGTTTCATGTGACGATTTTATTCAGTCTATTGTTTTACCAGGATACGGGTTTTTCTTATCATATGCTAAGTTAGGTTTTAAATTGTTTTACTATGTAATGGATATTTTATGTTTTTACAAGATTTTGATATGTACTCATTAATTGTACAGCGCCTTTGAACGTGTATTATTACATAAAAAGGGCGCTTTATAAATCAGGTTTATAATAATTTATAATAATAATATAATAGATTACCGAAGTAGTGGCATTTAGAAGTGAGCTACCGCTTAGATAACCGAAGTATTGGTATTTAGTATTGGTTTACCGCTTGGATGACCGAAGTATTGGCATTTAGTATTGGTTTACCGCTTGGATGACCGAAGTATTGACATTTAGTATTGGTTTACCGCTTAGATGACCGAAGTATTGGTATTTAGTATTGGTTTACCGCTTGGATGACCGAAGTATTGGCATTTAGTATTGGTTTATCGCTTAGATGACCGAAGTATTGACATTTAAGAGTGAGCTACCGCTTAGCTGACCAAAGTATGGGCATTTAGTAGTGAGCTTCCGCTTAGATGACCGAAGTCTTGGCATTTAGAGTTCTACCGCCTAGATGACCGAAGTATTGGCATTTAGTATTGAGCTACTGCTGAGATGACCGAAGTATTAGCATTTAGTATTGAGCTACCGCTTAGATGACCGAAGTAATAGAATTTAGTATTGAGCTGCTGACGAGATGACCGAAGTATTAGCATTAAGTATTGAGATACCGCTTAGATGACCGAAGTATTAGCATTTAGTAGTGAGCTACCGCTAAGATTACCGAAGTATTAGCATTTTGAAGTGAGCTACCGCTTGATGATCGAAGTATGGGTATAAAGTATTGAACGGTCACATAGACCGAAGTATGGGCATTTAGTATTGAGCTTCCACATAGATGACCCAAGTATTGTCATTAAGTAGTGAGCTACCGCTTAGATTACCAAAGTATTAGCATTTAGTAGTGGGCTGCCGCTTAGATGACCGAAGTATTAGCATTTGGCATTGAGCTACCGCCTAGAAGACCGAAGTATTAGCATTAAGTAGTGAGCTACCACATAGATGACCGAAGTATGGGCATTTAGTAGTGAGCTACCACATAGATGACCGACGTATGGGCATTTAGTATTGAGATACCGCTTAGATGACCTTAGTATGGGCATCCAGTATTAAGCTACCGCTTAGATGACCGAATTATTAGCATTTAGAAGTGAGCTACCGATTAGATGACCGAAGTATTGGCTTTGAGTAGTGAGATACCATATAGATGACCGAAGTATGGGCATTAAGTAGTGAGCTACCGCTTAGATGACCGAAGTATGGGCATTTAGTATTAAGCTACCACATAGATGACCGAAGTATGGGCATTTAGTATTGAGCTACCACATAGATGACCGAAGTATTGGTATTTAGTATTGGTTTACCGCTTGGATGACCGAAGTATTGGCATTAAGTAGTGAGCTACCGCTTAGATGACCGAAGTATGGACATTTAGTAGTGAGCTATCGCTCAGATGACCGAAGTATTGGCATTTTGTATTAAGCTTCTGCTGAGATGACCGAAGTATTAGCATTTAGTATTGAGCAACCACTTAGATAACCGAGGGATTGGCTTTTAGTAGTGAGCTACCGCTTATGTGACCGAAGTATTAGCATTTAGTAGTGAGCTCCCGCTTGCATGACCGAAGTATGGGAATTTAGTATTGAGCTACCACATAGATGACCGAAGTATGGGCATTTACTATTGAGCTACCACATAGATGGCCGAATTATTAGCATTAAGTATTGCGCTACCACATAGATGACCGACGAATTCACATTTAGTATTGCGCTACCACATAGATGACCGAAGTATGGGCATTAAGTATTGAGCTACCACATAGATGACCGAAGTATTGGCATTTAGTATTGAGCTACCACATAGATGACCGAAGTATTAGCATTAAGTATTGCGCTACCACATAGATGACCGAAGAATTGGCATTTAGTATTGCGCTACCACATAGATGACCGAAGAATTGGCATTTAGTATTGAGCTACCACATAGATGACCGAAGTATTAGCATTTAGTATTGCGCTACCACATAGATGACCGAAGAATTGGCATTTAGTATTGCGTTACCACATAGATGACCGAAGTATGGGCGTTAAGTATTGAGCTACCACATAGATGACCGAAGTATTGGCATTTAGTATTGAGCTACCACATAGATGACATTGTTTTTTCAGACAAACGGTGTGAAGTGGACTAAATCCACTTTTTATAACCGAACTATTTTTTAGTAAGAAAAAAGTCCAAACAAACAGACTTACTCTCAGGCGCAATAGTTGTCGTCATTCTGTCGAAGGCCTCGATTTGTGCAGCTTAAATGGGATAAAACCACATAATTTAATGCACAATTGAAATGCACCATGAATGTGGTTAACAAATAGTAACGATGAAATATAATTTGATTTGAAGAATAACTTAGATAATTAAGGGCCCAGTTTCTTTAATGGAACAATATTAGTTAAATATTAATTCTGACAACATAAGAGTAAAACAGGGATATAAACGAAGACAACAAAATTAAGCTAAACAATGCATCTGATACTGGCGTTCATGTCAAAAATATATCCAAAGATACACGCTATAATTGACATCGGTACGGAAAGATCATAATGATTACATGTTCAATATACTTGTACTTTTAAGTATAACCAAATAATGCACACTTGAATACGATGCACTTGGTCCCTGCATGGTATAAGTAAATTGGTGACCCAGTTCTATTAGCAAATACTAGTCTCAGAGGTCACCTTGGTAGCGGATATGTTGTCCGCCTAGCGAGCGGGAGGTCACGGGTTCGATCCCCACTGTGAGAACGTTCTTTAGATCTCCCCCAAAAATCACCACGTACTGGTTCTACTCAGAAAAAGGACTAGAGAGCGTTTCAATAAGCATTATGCTGTCGATGTTATTAAGCTAAAATAAATAGATTTAAAATTAACTTATAATATTACTCGAATTTCAAGTAAGGATTTTGGGGTCTCTGATCCACTTGCAAAACGATTTCAACATCCTGTTACACATTAACAAGCAACAAACTTACGGGCACATAACGCCATGCGACAGTATGCTCTGCAGTTTCTTACAGGTACATAACGTCATGCGACAATATGTTCTGCAGTTACTTACGGGTACATAACGTCATGCGACAATATGTTCTGCAGTTACTTACGAGTACATAACGTCATGCGACAATAGGTTCTGCAGTTACTTACGGGTACATAACGTCATGCGACAATATGTTCTGCAGTTACTTACGGGTACATAACGTCTTGCGACAGTATGCTCTGCAGTTACTTACGGGTACATAACGCCATGCGACAGTATGCTCTGCAGTTACTTACGGGTACATAACGCCATGCGACAGTATGCTCTGCAGTAACTTACGGGTACATAACGTCATGCGACAGAACGCTCTGCAGTTTTTCATGGCCCAGTCCCTGTAGATGGTGTTTGTGCACACGGACCTGTTGTAGGAGATACAGTCGGGTATCGCGTCAATGCACGGGGGCGTAGGGGTGGAGGGCCCTGTCGGACAGTGCCCGTAAGTATATATATATGAGCCGTACTCTGGGAAAACCGGGCTTAATGCATGTGCGTAAAGATTCTCACAAATTAGCCTGTTCAGCACGAAAAGGCTTATCAGGGACGACACATTCCGCTTAAACTGGATTTTTGCCAAGACGAGAATTCCTTTAAACGAAAAATACCGTAAAGGCGGAATATGTCGTCAAAGATTAGCCTATGCGGATTGCACAGGCGAATCTAGAACGACTCTTTACACACAGGCATTAAGTCCGGTTTTTATAAACGCGGTCCAAATACATGTATATACCATAGTGGATAAATATTTGTTTGTAGTTTAACAAAGTGATGCGGTCTGTAATATATAGATGTTGATTTTTAGTGTGATTAAAGGTGCCGGATGTGATATATCGAGTTATATTGTGAGTTGTACAGTATCATTTGTTTCAGAACGAAAAGAAGTAAAAGTGGTAGAGGTAGAATATATCGTAGAAGAAAAAGTAGTGGTTGTTGTATCAGTATTTTAAGAAGAATCCGCAGCAGAAGTAGCAGCACCAGCGCCTCAACCACCATCACCACCACCAGTAGCAGAAGTACAATTTGCAGTCGTAGAAGAAGTAGAAGAAGTAGTAGTAGTAGTAAAAGAAGTAGTAGTAGTGGTGGTGGTGGTGGTGGTGGTGGTGGTGATGGTGGTTGTGGTGGTGGTGGTGGTGGTTGTGGTGGTGGATGTGGTGGTGGTGGTGGTGGTGGTGGTGGTGGTGGTGGTTGTTCTCA
>VMBQ01000193.1:38980-55336 GCA_007657795.1 Dreissena rostriformis
ATTTTATGAAATTCGTCTTCAATGTATAATTTTTATTGCCTATTTTGTATCATCGTAACATAATTTTATTAGTATATTAAAATTTAACACATATAAAAATCGTACAGTCCCCCTTTAAAAGGTACCTTCTATCAATCAGTTAAAATTAACATAATAGCATTTTCATATAAATCGAATTATTTCAATCAACAAAGAAGTAAATGCCAAAATAAAGTTTCCATAGCAACCAATATTCGTATTTTACGAGTAAATGGGTTTCAAAATCGTGTGTATGATGAGCTACATCAACAAAGCTGATATATTACCGCCTGTCATAATAAATGAACACACATGAACAGTGGTTTATTTATATGGCTAAATGTTTTGACAGACTTTATCAAACATTTTTCAAGACAGGAAATTTTACATTAATAGCACCACAACACAAGTTTCCATTTAGAAAATACCATGCCACAGGCCAATTTAACATTAAAATTTTCACACTAGTAATTGTTGCTCAAAATTTCGCAAATGAACAGTTAATATGGTAAACAATAACATATAACTTGGTAATCTAAACAAATAATGTTAGTCTATTTGACAAACAGGATCATACAATTGTCAACCTTAAACAAATATGAAGACAGGACAGGGCACATGTGTTTTGCAACTTCTGAGTTACACAGACAGTTTTTGTTTTTTTGACTTCGGCTTGGAACAAGTAGCTTGTCTTCTGAGGTCTGATTTTTAAAAAAAACTGCCCTTTTTCCTCACAAAGGTACCATTGTCGGTCGATACTGAGTCCAGGTCCTTTAAATCGGGCTGGGCAAGACATGCTTGATATTGATGGTAAGAGGTCATCACTCTTAAACAAAAAGTGAGTTTCAACTGTAGATTTTTCACTTGTTTAACAAAATACTCAGCCTGGTTTACCAGCATCAATGAGGAAATGTTGGTACTTTGAAATGTTCTTCAAGGTTATGAACAACTGCGCAAGAAAAGTTTTCAAATTGTAGAAGTGCAACCAGGAGGCCATGGGCGCAATCCCACTGTGGTAGCATTCTTTAGATTTTTTCCAAAGACACAAAGTACTGGTTCTACTTATGAAACAAACTCAAAAGCGTTTCAATAAGCCTTAGGTTAAAATTAATAGGTTAAGACTAAATGAAAGTTATGCATATTTTGATAAAATCTCTGACTGTTGTCAGGTATCTGAGAAATAATTATATGACCTGTATAAAAGACCAAATTTCCATTTACAGTGAATCCTTGTAATATTTTCTGTCCTACATGAAAATGATCTTCTGTGGTCAGTTGATCATCGGTCCGTACTTCTAGCGCTCTTACTAGTAGTGACTTAACGTTTTCTGCAAGTCCATCAACTTTTAATGGTATTCTCTTACATGTACCATTTACTTTCTTTGAGACATTGAATACTTTGTCCTGTCCTTTTTGTTTTAAAACAACTTTCTTAAATAACAGCTGGACCTTTAAAGCTCAACCTTTTCATTTTGTACTTGTATTCTTTTTAATGCTGAATCCACTTCCTCAACTGTTTGCCAGAGTCCCCAAACTTGAACCAGAATCACTAAATGTTCCTGTCTTAGCAATTTGATCTGTCTTGTTTGTTTTGCTGACGCAAACTTTTCATGGAGCCTGCGTCGAATTTCAATTCTTTCTTGGCGCTCTTTAAAATTCTGTCTAAGCCTTTTCATATCCTTGCGCGCTTGTCTGCATAGTTCAGCCTTTTCCGCTTCATTCTTACTCAAGAGCCAGTCCATTGTGTTATTGTTACAAAATGCAATGCATGCTTCAGCAGTTATAATAGATATCTTTTGGTTTTTCCCTCAGGAGCCTGTCCAACTGACCAAATACTGTTTCACTAAATTTATTATGTGATGGGATTCCATTTAATTTTTCTTGTAAACTATCTGTGGCTTCAAACNCCCCCCCCTCCCGGCAGGAAATCACTGAATAACCTTTTCATGACTACTGTCAAAGCTGGAATCATAACTTCTAGCACAGATACAGTGATATGATCACTATCAGTTGACACAGTAAGTCTCTTCAATATTAGATTGGGATTTAATCTTTGAGTGGCAGCAAATGCTGTCATGGCTGTCCTGGCTATCAAAAGATGGTCTTGAGAGCTGAACATTTTCTTTTACTATTTCTGATAAAATGTTTTCTGTGAATAAATTGCTCAACACGCATTGTTTGTCTTCAGTTTGAAAAAAACCCTGTCATTCCTGATATTTCCAGTGTTTAATGTCTGTGAGTATGAATCAACAGGGTGCGTTGTTTCATCACCAGCTAATGTATTTTCAATATAAAGTGATGTACATGCTGACAAACATTTCTCTAATAAATCTAAACATGGTACTATTACCAGTATAGTTAATGAGAGTTAGTTCAGTTTGAACACTACTATCACTCATCTAAGGATCTAGAGTAACATCACTTTGATCCAAATCTGATTCACTGGAGAGTACCTGGTAAGCAACATAGAAAGCACATTTGAAGCCACGTATACTAGCACTAGAATATTACTATTAGTAGGGTTAGTTCATGTGCAGTTCTGGTTAAACAATTATATATTGAAAGTCAATTTTTACTTAAAAACAAATACCCAATCAAAAGTAAAACAATTGTCCAAGCTTATGAGAAACGTGTTCAAGCTATTTTCTCGACATATTTTTTTTTATTGTAACCATAATCACACATTTGTTATGAAGAGGGAAGGCAAATTATAATGCTTAATTAAATATAGATCTATTTCACAACAACGAGATGATTTCTTATATCAGCTTTATATTCAAATAAAAATACATGTTGCTTGCAAGTTCACTAAACATTAGAAGTCCTAATAGTCATGCCAGGGGTGGTATTCAAGAAGCATCTTAAGTTAAATTATATTCTTATCCTTAAATCGGGAAATTTTCTCAAGTGTTTCGATTGATAGCATAGTTTGGCATCAGGATTTATATTAAAATAACATCATTTTGACAAAGTTATTTGAGCAAAATCAACAACACATGTGTGTTCTTATGTGATAAAGTAATATAAAACATTGTTATTTTGAACTAAAGTGTCAATATTTAAGAAATGACTTAAGATGCTTCTGGTATACCACCCCTGTACAATCGTTTAAATAGCGCATTTCAAACCCAAACTTTCACTTGCCAGGTGGGCCAACATTTTAGAATTTATAACCGGAATGTATCTGACAATATATTAACTTTCAACGGTCTAGTGAGCACATTTTATTTCAAAGACTGCATGCAGAACATTTAATAAGTAAAGTGTTAAAAGCATGGTTACACTGAAGTGACCTTTATGACCGCCTACTTACAACTACTACAGGAATCGTTTGTTAGTACTTAGTGTTGTAGAAAAACATGCTTACACACAAGCACTACCATCATGCTCAGTCTTCGAAATTAACTTTAAAACTTTCAGCCATTCCGGCCAGTAAGGTTACAACATATTTTAAATTTAAATAGCATCTTTCAAACCCAAACTTTCACTTGCCAGGTGGGCCAACATTTTAGAATTCATTACCGGAATTATCTGACAACATATTTACTTGCAACGGTCTAGTGAGCACATTTTTATTTCAAAGACTGCATGCAGTACATTTAATTAGTAAAGTGTTAAAAGCATGGTTACACTGAAGTGACCTGTATGACCGCCTACTTACAACTACTACAGGAATTTCCCTTTTCCGCTTCCTGAAAACCGGGCTTGGTGGATACTCATATGGAAAAAAAAACATATTATGAAACAGTACCATAACAAGATTTAGCAATCCCAAATAATTTCTAAAAAAGTCAATTAAATTAATCAGAATTAAAACTGAGCTGAATATCTTTCTCTGGCAATCATTCATAAAAATGATCTGATTCTATACTTCACATGAACGGAATTAATATTTATATTTTCTGATTAGTTTTTTTAACATTCAAATGATTAAAAAACTTTAAGGATGATTTAAACTCTGTATCAGAATATTTATAATGTGCAGGAATGGTAACATAACAAAGAACGACTGAGTATGAAATAACATGGTTGAAACACTTGTTAATTTTATTCATTTTAAAATTGGCCGACCGGTACATGTTTAGTAGGCTAAAAATATAAGCTTGAAATTTTACCTCCAAATCCTCTTCTGAATTATGTATTCTTCTGAAGACTCAAGGTTCAGCTCAGAATCTGATAGAAACAGGTACTCACTCATGTCTCATGACAATATAAACAATTAATGACACGTGCCAAAAAATCTTTAATTAAAGATTGAAAAAGAGTTGATATGTACAGTATTTGTTTTTATCCTAATTGTTCCTCCTAAAAAATTGTTTTACAATTCATGTATGGAAAGAACTATGATGCATGTATCCTTTTTTTTAAACATAATACATACACATATTGCATTGCAATAAGAATCAAAGTACTGAAAGTACTGGTGGGGCAATTCTGCTGGATTTTTTTTATAACCATGCACTTCACATTGAAAACTTAAAATTGCTTTATTTGAAAAAAAAAGTGCATTAAATATAGTCTAATGATTCATCAGAGGTACCAACACAATTCTGCAACAGCAAAAACATATTTGCAGAGAGGAGTGGGTGAGGGTGGCATTTTATCTGCAATATGGGCCAAAACCGTCGTTGAGGTCATAAAAATTATAAGAATTTAAGGGGTTTTCCTGCTTTTTTAAAAGGCCGTAAAATGGACCCGATCCCAAACCAAACGGACCCGATCTCAAAAAACTGGTTTTCCCAAACAGCAATTATAACTTTTTTTAATTTTAGAAGAAATAAAGTATTTAAAAAAATTACCGTTCGTGGGTATCTTTTTCACCAGCATACATATTTCCCCTTCTGAAATGCTCATCAATAAATCCAGTTCAATCCAGTTTTGCCCGCCTTCACGGTGTTAGCACACTCGTTTTTCGACAAACACCCTTGGATTGTAACAGTTTGACATCATCAGCTTACAGCGCGCGTTCCATCCATGACAACATCTTTTCACTATGGCATAAACACCCGAGTTACACGCAGTCCTGATGGAAGGTGTATACAGCGACGAGTACTTTGTCCCCATGACACATGTTCAATTGGTCACGTGAAAATGTTTGTGCCTATTAATACTAATACCATGCGATCGGAGCTATTTTGTTTGCGAATGCAGAATCTGGATGCAAAAGTAGGTTAATTGAAGTAAAAGACGTTATTCTGAAACTGATTCTTCGGTATACGTATATTATGTCACCAATGGGGCGAATTGCAGAAGGCAATCGCCCCAAAAACCACAGGACAAAAATGTATCCCAATTGTGAGCTACATCCGAAATCATCCAAATCTAATGGGCCAGAAATTGACAGTGACGACCATGAAATATTGTTTTAAATCACATTAACTGACAAGATTCTACAAATCATACATATATCATTTACTTACGAGGACATGTGGCAAATACTTTGAAAACGCACCCAGAAATCCGGGCAGAATAGCACGAATGCGTGAAGAAGTATAAAACATGTATTTGATTTGAAGAGTATTCCGCAGGGGAAACAACTCCCCACAAAAGTTGTTTGATGCTTGCGACAGGGAATCTTTGAATTGCTAGTGCACAAAAGCGTATAGGGTTATAACAAAATGAATCGTACACTTTACTCAAAATACATTAAAAATGTTATTTAAACATTTCTTTCACATTCCGTTTAAGTAATTATTTATATATACATCATCCAAAATCATTAAAATTTTCTTCTTCATTGGCGAAAGTAATTTGGCCATATCAATGAAACTAATACATAAATACCCTGTCTTAAACCCCTACTTGCTATCACTAGCGATTCCATTGGGCTAATCCGATTGGACAATGATAAATACGTGATTAAGGAGACACCTGTTTCGTTACGTAAACAAAATGGCGGCGTCCATTACCGTATAATTGCGCAATACACGACGTAAATACAGTAAAATTTTACAATAATGCAGAATGAAAGTTGCCATCAAAAGCACTAATTGGATAAATCAATTCATTTTTATCAACTCTTGATAATAATTTATTAAAATAAAATTGCAATAACGTTAAAACATAACAATAAGTTACCTGATGTTTACATGGTGACAGATACGATTTGCGCAGGCGCATAATGTGTTGTCCTAAATCTGTGACATATTGTGTTTTTGAATATTCTATTTCAGCTTCATCTTTTTCAGTGGCACCAAACATCATGTCAACTGGTTACCTTAATTCTCTACCAAGATGTAAAAATCTGGTGAAAATCCTGATGATGACTGAACAGATGAACTGGATGCCATGAGTACTAAATCAATGCGTTCGTCCCAGTCATCTTGATTCACAGAAACATAAGGTGAAAGCATGTTGATAATAGTAGAATTATGTTTTTCAATGAAACCATTTCCTTAAGGATGAAAGTGATATGATCTTGTCTTTTCTACACATAACAACTGACACATTTTTTAAGATAACTTTGACTCAAAACGTTTTCCTTGATCTGTGAGACATAATAATGGACATCCCCATTTACTTATATATTTATTCACTAAGGTTTTAGCAACACTACAAGATTCTAAATTTTCAATAGCATAACACTTAGTCCATTTACTAAATAAATCGCCTACAACCATCATATATTTATTTCCCCTTTTTTGTTTTGACAAATGGACCCATAAAATCAATTGCAAGTCTTTCATTAGAATAACCAACATTATATGATTTTAAAGGAGCTTTAGGTTTTCGTAATGTACCTCTTATACTACTGCAAACATCACATGTCTTACACCAATTTTCTACATCCTTTCTCAAAGCGTACCAGAAAAACCTATCTCTAACTTCCCTGAGTGTTTTCTTTATACCCAAATGAGCTGATGTCTTAATGCTATGTAAATGTTCCAAAACAGTATCTCTATATGACTTTGGTATTACAATAAGTAACCTAAATACATCTTAACTATTTTCATCTTCCCATTTCCTATACAAAAAATTGCCTTTTACAACCATTAAATCCAATCTTGTCCAATAATACTTAACTTCAACATCATATTTTGAAACTTCTTGCCATGTAGGTTAAACACATTCTAAAATTATATCTTTCACTAACTTTAAATTTCCATCACTGTCTTGTATCTGTACTTAATCTAATTATTTCATTATCCTACCATCATCATCTCTACTTGTAGTTTGACTATTATTTGAACATGTACTTGTACTTGGAATATCAACATCACTTATCAAAACAACATCTTTATTATTTGTCTGACAAGCATTATCTAGCTCTAAAATATTACACTCTCTGTTACATGACTTCTTTATATCACTTTCCATACAAGTAAAATTGTTCTTTCTATCACAAGTTTCAGCTTCTGCCATAGTTTTTGGACAACATTCTCTTAATCTCGATCTAATTTCAGAGTTATCCAGACTATCAATGAAGCAATCCAAGGACAGAATCTAGATCATTTCTGAGTTTGCATCTGGGTAAGCATGTCGTGTAATTTTCTTGATGTGTTGAGTAAGATCTGAAATTGACTGATTTTTCCCCCTAGTCATTGATTTCAACTGAGCTCTAAAAATTTCAGCTTCATTTCTAATACCATATAATAATACTTTGTTCTCAGTATTTCTACTTAACTATCAATATCTCTTTTCTGTATCTCTGTCAACTCACTTAGTAAGGACCTAGCATTTCCTGATAAACTAATAGCTAAATACAACGACTCAGCTTGGTAAGACCAGTTATTTATCTCAGAGATGAAATTAAACTGTGTAAAATATTCACCAATATCATTTGAACCATCATAAGTTTGTGGTTTCATTTTCAAACTAAATGATGAATTTGTGTGAACAATTTCTGATGTTGAGGGATTTGTGAACTGATTTGTGTTTAGGTTCCTTGTAACTTGTAAATTTGGCAGCGATTGAAACTGACTTGGAACAGAGCGAGTATTATGTACATTCCTATTCCAATTTATTTCTGTACCAGGATTTCTCATTTCTGAAACTTCTCCATACACAGTTTGTATTGTTGATTCTAAAGAATCCATTCTCTGTTTTAATGTTTCGTTTAAACATGTTATTGTACTCGAAATTGAATAAGTAATGAACGTATATATTATTATCTTATAATTCAAAAAAAAAATAATCTTGAACCGTCGATTTGCATCTTAAAATAATGGGTGTCCTTAAACACCATCCCTTACTAGTGTATTACTCCCCTTGAATATTTAAGTATAACTACATATCAAGGTTATACTAAATATCAGTCTGCATTTGCTCATTGTAAAATATCAATAGATTTTAAAAACACGTTAAGTATATGATAAGGACCTTATTTGACGTTTTAAAAAGATAGTATATTTATGTTTATTACACCGGTCTCTTCACAAAGATTTATTTAATTCCCAATGCGTTCAATGCACTTGAATCTCAGTGCATTGGACATTTTTCGAAACTCTTACAATAAGAGTTTAACTGGTACAGAATGGAATATCGACTTAAAGTAAAATTGGTGAAAAAGGCCTGAAATGTAATTTGGGTCATGGGCTGCTGCTGCTGCTTCTACTATTGCTACTACTGCTGATGCAGCTACTGCTACTACTACTACAACAACTATAATACTGCTGCAGCATTTAAATTTCAATATTTCTTAGAGGCCGCGAAATGTCATTGGGGAGGGGAGTTTTGACATGACATACGATATTGACTGTTGTGAAATAATGTCATTTTATGATCGTTTAATTATTATCAAATAAGTAATTAATACGTATATTATACAATTATCATATTTAAAAAACACACCTCTTGAGCCGTCGATTATCATCTTACAATAATAGATAACCCTAAACGCTATCCTAGACTATCAGGGTTGCCACTTCACTTGAAAAGTCAGGGAAATTTGATTTTTTTCAAGGTCAGTGAAAAGTCAGGGAATTTAAGAAAATGGTCAGTGAAAAATGAAATTTCAGAAAAGTCAGTGAAAGGTCAGGGAAAAATAAAATTTTGGGTTGATGCATACGTTATTTAGTGGCCATTGCAGTCTTCAGGTATCATTTGTTTTAGTAGATTCAACAGTATATTTTTTATTTGAAATGTTATGACTATTTCTTTGTACATAAAACATTGAAATGTTTAAAGCATGTTCAAAAATGTAAATTTATCTATTTGTTTATCTTTATTTTTTTGTTTCCTTGAAGGCTGAAAGGCTTTGCAACCCTTGCCCCCAGAGCTGATTAATTCTATATTTTATGCTTTGCTGGATCATTAGAGATGACAGCATGAAAGAGCTATACTAACTTTGCTTATTTATTTCAGTTATCAAGAAGACCAGCTGCTGCTCCTAACTGCATGATTTTCATGTATTAACCTACCATATATCACAGATCACAAATTGATTTTCTCTTCTTATTTCAGATTTAATATTATGTACACATAGATAGACATATTACCCGCATGAGTAAACAGACATTATTAAATGATTGTTGGCTCAAAGACCCCGAGTTTTCATCATGGGTTGGCAAAAACTCTAAAAATGAAAACAAAGCAAGCTGTCTTATATGTGGTGGTGGTTCCTTTACTATAGGAAACATGGGAAAACACGCTCTAAGGAGTCATGCCAAAGACAAGATTGCTCTGGTATCAAAGGTAAAAACTGAGAAAAATCTTATGTCTGTCTTTGTTAAGGCACTCCAGCCTACCAGCAGTCAAGTGGTTGTGGATTGTCAAGAACCAGGCCCTTCAGAACTGACACAGGAGGAAAAAATATCCCAGACCCACCCATGTCACATTTTGAACAAAGGACTGGCCAAGATCAGTAAGCAACACACAAAAAGCCCAGTCTGTCTAGATGGACACTGAAGGAGGACTCTCTAAGAGCAGAAACATTATGGGCAATGAAAACTCCTAACAGCAAACTATTCAACAAACAGTTCTCAGGGAAACAACGAATTATTTGCTGCAATGTTTCCAGATAGTGAAATTGTCGAGCAGTTTCAGTGTGGGAAAACAAAATGCCCATATCTCATCAGTTCAAACAGTTATGTATGATTTATTTCTATTAACATTTCCCATTACCCATACTCATATGTATTCACCTATGCTTGTGTCTAGATGTTAAAGTATGGTCATAGTATGTACTGGATATTGTTACAATGTGGTGGATGTACATGCAATAACTTTTTTATCTTTGGTTTTGTGGTATTTACTATATAGCCTTGCATCATGTATAGTTTAGTGTACAAGTAGTTCTGCTTTGTTATTTGTTAAATATTTTATGTTTAAGAATAAAACAAACATTAAATAGGTGGATTTGGTCGGCTGTAAGGGGAGGAGGATGCCGAATATGTCGCGAAATTAGTCAGTGAAAACCAAGATTTGGTCAGGGAAAAGTCAGTGAAAAGTCAGGGAATTTTATTTCATCAGGTTGGTGGCAACCCTGACTATGTACATCCCTTTACTGTTGAATTACTGCCCTTGACTTAAGCTATAAATAAATTGAGGCGATAGTACATATCAATGAATATTTGCTTCAATGTTAAATGATAACTAAATTAAGATAGCCTGTCAGGCATAATTACAGTACTTTCTTGACGTTTTAAAAAGTGATTATATATCTTTTAAATGTGCCCTGTTTCAGCTAATAATGATATTAATCCACTGCGACCCCAAGGCACTCATATCTCGGTGCCTTGGGATCTTTTTACAAACTCTTCCAAGAGTTGAATAAATATTACGTATGCAAATGGAAGTTGGACAGTTTTGAATTAAAATAAATATGATGTTAATATTTATTTCGAAAAACAACAAAGGGGTGATTGGAAAGACACGATTTCAAAGTAAAGTGTTCAAGGTCACTTATCCATTTCATACGAAACAAATGCTGAGAACAATTCAGTGTTGCTGTCTAAGCTGTACTTTCTCAATTATAGCGTCATTTACATCTTATTATATAATCCGTAAACATACGCAAAACAAAAATAATTCATTTAGACATTTTTGTTTTTAGCGACACAGGTTTGGTGAAATGTGACTTTTAAAGATTTCTTAGTAGGTATTATTGTTGGAAGAAGACCGACTAATTTCTTGGTAGAATAAATAACGCATTTGAAATTAGTTGCACTTCCTCCTCACATCAAAGTTTTAGCTTTGATAACACACATTAAAGCCACGAATCAAATAAATCAGAGTTTGTTGATGATAATATGTAAACGATGAACATGGACCAAAGAATAACGTCTAATTCGAAACAAGAGCTTTGTCAAAGGAATGAGACAGCCCCAAAGCTCTTTGATATGGAACAATTTGAGTCGTGTTCTGAGAAAACTGGGCATAATGCATGTGCGTAAAGTGCCGTCCCAGATCAGCCTGACAGTTTGCAGGCGGCACAGGCTTATCAGGGACGAAACGTTCCGCCTAAATTGGATCTTTGTTAAGAAGAGACTTTATTTAAACGAAAAATGTCATAAAAGCGGAAAGAGTCGTCCCTGATTAGCCTGTGCGGACTGCACAGGCTAATCTGGACCGACACTTTACGCACATGCATTATGCCCAGTTTTCTCAGAACACGACACATTTGTCCTTCACCTGAAAAGCCACAGTGATGTATATACATTGGCAATCTTCTTCCCAACCCAGCAAGCATGCCCCTATCGACCAGATGTTTGATTGATGTGGTCAGTACCTAAGACGTTAGACGATGAAGCGTCGAAACGTTCCCGATTTTCAAGTTTTATGCTTTTTCTTGACTTTAAATTAGGGGACCATTCTGGTTAATGTTAACCCATTTATGCCTAGTCGACACTCCCATCCTTCTAAATAGGATCAATTTATTTCCAAAATTAGGGCTTGCCTAGTATATTTAGTCCTGTCATTTTTTTTCAGCTAAGAGGTTATTCAATATTAACAAATTTCGATCGCTCATACCATTATTGGTCCCACAACGACCCGATTTCGTGCAAAAGACATACTGAGTGCAACATGTTCTATGGCCTGACATAGGGCCGACATCACGACACGTGTGTTAATGAACACACAATGTATTATGTTGTTTTTGTTTTTTTTAATGTATTTAAGAAGTAAATAGATCTAGTGAAATAAAATATTTTAAAATATATAAATGGTACATCTTTATTTGGTTTTGTTTGGAATTGAAAAAGAATGGTTATCGTGGTCATACGTTGGTCGGGTTTTCTTCCTATTTTCAAAATAACGCACAATGTTAATTTCACATTTTGTTTTTTCGTTTGTCGTTTAAAGATGCGTGTTTAATGTGTCTTTGTGGATCTTTTCCCGATTAAAGTTATAGTATGATGCAAGTCTTAGCATTTCTCTGACGTATATTTGAGATGTTTGCTATAATTAAGTGTGTGATACTAAAAAAAATGAAGCGAAAATAGTCTAAGTAGATAGTTCTAGTATTATAAATTACAATATGATGTTAGTTGGCGTTATTTTCATTCGGAACACTCGGTTCTTGTCAAAGATCGCGTGAAGGGTGCGTTCTTTGTATGACGTAAACATTAGATCTTTGACAAGAACCGAGTGTTCCGAATGAAAATAATGCCAACTAACATCATAGCAAATGATAGATAAACCCGCAGGATAGTACAACAAACACACATCATACCATCACAAACAAACAGCATGCCATGACAAACACACAGCAGACTGGCAAACCGACAGGATATCATCACGAACACACAGCATATCATCACAAACACACCTTTCTATTGCGTAACTCCCCTTGGTAACTATAAATAAATATGCAGTTAATGTTGGACATATACATTTGCATTAATTGTTTAAGAATCAATGAATTAAGATAACATGTTAGCTATAAAATTGGTACGGATTTGACGTTTTAAAGAGATGTTTCTTATAATGAAGTTTAGATCATCCGATAATCCAATTATCCGTTCGATCGGTGCACGTATATTTTAGTGCCTTGGTATTAATTCTGCAAACTCTTTCCAGGCTTTAATTATTAATTTAAATAAAAGAAGGATAGTGTCGACTTCAAAGTAAATCAATTAATTGTGAAATAGTATCCATAAAGTCATTTTTATGAATTGATGGATTTGTTGAGAACAAAATCCAATGGGTGGTGAGAAAAAACAGAAGAAATCCAAAGTTAAATCTAAGTAATTAAATGAATGTCACGTCACCTACGACGTTTCTTACCATTTGTAAGTGTGATTTAAGTGAGCCAAAAGCTAACACTACTAATAATACTACTTCTACTAAAGCTGTTGTTGATACTACATCAAACGCTATTTACTTTTGAGTTGCATATTAAAATCACCAAACAGCCGAATAATGAATTACTTCCCTTGATTAACACTTAAAATAACTATCGTGTCTGTATTATATATTAGTGAGCTGTTGTGCAAATTGGAAATCAACATTTATTGAAAATTACATATATAGCAAATTATCAACTATGGTTCATAATCAAATGAGACGTTTAAAAAATGTGGTTTATAGAGAAAAAATGTATTGCACTCTGTTACACGCATTTCATTAATCCAAATGCGACTTAAGCACCCGTATTTCGATGCATTAATCACATTTTTGCAAACTCTTACCGTAAGAGTTCATACTCACAAAGCGATTGAGAGCTACAAACAACGTGAGCGCTTATGGAGTCATACATTTTTTTTTATTTTGGTAAAATGACTGTAAAAGAAGTTTGTGGGTTGGGGATTAACACAATGTATCGGGGTAGCAATAATAAAGAACTTCCAGTTTACACAATGTATCGAGGTAACACAAAATTTACCCATAGGCCCTTTCACAACACAACACAAAAATTGCATCATTTTTTTTTGCAGAAATTATGTTTATTGACAGGACGGCTTAAATGGTCTTTAATTTGATTGAGTTTCATACCTTTTGTTCAACTCATATAGGGCCTATTTGTCCTTTTTTTTAAATCCTGAATGTCCGTTATGCAGTAACCCGGTTAATTGGGAGATATTTTTTCATTGAGCGTTGCTCTGTGAATATCGGATTTAATGCTTGTGCGTTAAGTGTCGTCCCGGATTAGCCTGTGCAGTCCGCACAGGCTTATCAGGGACGACACTTTCCACTTGTATGGCATGTTTCGTTTAAAGAAAGTGTCTTCTTAGCTGAACTCCCGATTAGGCGAAAAAAAGCGCAAAAAGCATTACTTCCTATATTATCTTCACCACTACAAAATGCCAGATTTGCTAAATGTTTTCGGCAGGTAGCACTTTATATCTTAGTGTATGAACAAAAAGTGGCAATTGTGAATCGGGATTGTAAATCGTTGTTACTAAGAATAAAACGATTTTTCCGTGTCAAATGACATGTCGTTATTATTATCTCAATGCAAATCTAATTCACCGTTGTCCTTATTTCCTAGTTTTCGCGAACGTGAAAGCTTATTGTCAACCGACGAAAAGTACTGTTTCCAAAGGCTTCGCATTTCCATGGATTTATAAAAATGCATTTTCGCACTCATATAATGCAACATAAAGTTAATGTCGAATAGCGGAAATATACACATAGGTATATAATGTACTTTTCGGTATCTGGATATAAATTCTCCCCTGGACATTAGCTCATCCGTAAAAATCATTATTAGGAGGACAAAAGCTCTGCTGCATGTTAACTTCCAATGACAAAATTTACGTTTAATTTGTGCCCAAAATCAAAGCTCAACCTTCTATTTCGAAACCCGGACGTATTTGATTTAGTTGACTACACAATTACTATGTCATTCCTAGTTATTATATTAAATGTTTCTGTGTTGATGTATGCTTTTTTTGTATCTGCCTGCGTGTATACATTTGTGTTTTTACGAGGAATTTGTTGTTCCTAATATAGTGTTAAACTATTTTCCGTATTTCAAAATAATCGCGTCCTTTTTCAGGTGAAGTTAAAACGCGTGGTTTTGCCCAACCTCTTCAAATTTGTCGGGTGAACGAATATCTTGATAAGCTATCGACCTTCAATAGTATGCACGTGGGATCAAATAAATGTTACCTGCTGAAGTTACTATGCATTATTTAGTGGAATATAGAGATATTTAATTCGAAAAGTACTGATGCACGTAGCTTCGCATTTCCAGGAATGTATTAAAATGAATTATCGCACTAAAATAATTCAATATAAATATTGATTTTTAAAATCGTAAATACTCCTTAAAAAATAAATTAAAAACCAATCAAACTCCAGGGACAATATCAGGATACACATTCCGGTTATCTTCCAGTAGTCTTTTAGTAAACGCAAGTGACCAATTACTTATACGACACAGGACGATCAAGATTAGAACTGGGGTCATCGCATGGAAACGGACAATGAAAGCATCGGAGTTTAAACTCGATATAAACGCTAGCCGAGCATCCCACTTCGCCTAGCAATAATCACTCGATAAACACGAATCTCCAAACAGTCGTAAGACGTCGGAAAACAGTATATGAGTCGCATAGTGCCCAAGCGGACCGCACAACATATCCATCATGAGGAGTCACAATATCCTCTAAAGAGACATGCATGACTTTAAAGCAGGCGAGTTAGCCCCTGATCAGACTGCGGATATGACTTAATAATAATTTTCGCACGAAGAGACAAATATTATCTCGACAACTATCTACTTACGAAATGTCCCATTTTTACCTACGTTGTTTATCTTATTTAAAATGAATAATTTACTGAAACGTTATAATGTTATTTATAGAACATAGTGTTACCTCCCTTTGACATTATTATGTCCCTTAAAATTGCAATTTGTTTTCTAAATATATCAAACTCAAATTTATTCCATTTATTATTTATTATTTTATACATATATTTTCAAATTCCGTTGTCTAAGTGTAATTTGCAATTGCGGGAACGTTTATAATTAATTTGTATAAATACATAACGTAACTAAGTTACGTTTATCTTTTAATTTCGTTTATTGTAAACGAGTATTGCAAGTACACGAAATTCTTGTTCTTGTACCAATTTGTTAAAACTCTTTTACGGAGTTACTATTGATCTTCAACATACATAATGAAAAATAAAAGTATACGATATTCGTGTTCATGTACTAATTTGTTAAAACTTTTTTTACATAGTTACAATAGATATGGCATAAACAATGGAACATCTGTAAGTAAAGTATTTGAATATGTGTTGAATAGCACGGGTCATGGGGGCACGCGTATATGGGAGCTGACTGCGTTTAAGTGAGGTTAGTTGGGATTGCCTTACAAAATGGCGTCACTTTCATGTTTTTCGCAGAGGAGTATTGTGTATTTTCACCCGGTAAGCCACTTTATATTATTATGCAGGGGCGTAGGTAATGGGGGGGGGGGGAGGGGGGCGGCGGCCCCCCCCCCC
>VMBQ01000193.1:58206-74547 GCA_007657795.1 Dreissena rostriformis
AGGATATGTATCGTGACAAGTACATCCGTAAAAAAACGTTTAGATAATTAAGATATCTGCACTTTAGTTTTGTGACTTTTATAATGTATCACATATATATTCAAGCAAGATACCGCTTTATAATTACTATATTCACATAGATAAACGTATCTTTGCAATTTATGCGAACAAATTTACAGCAATAAACATAGTAATGATTGCAAAGGAAAGTCTCTCAAGTATGAAACATGAAACCTGAAATCAGTAGCTGAATAACTGGTACAGTTTTAAGTCATCTTTAAAGTCAAAGTTGTTTCCCTTGACTGTTTTTAAAGGCAGTGAAACGGTTATAATAAAGATCGACAAGCTACGAATCATTGTTTATATCATGGGTTACACATCTTCATTTTACTGTTTATATTGCACTGCATTACTTGTGTTAATTCGCTCTGCTATAAACTAACGAAACATAATCTACTTGAATGTTCTTGATATATAGTTTCACCAAGACATTTAAGGACAATGGACTATCTTCAGTTTCAAAACATTGACACGATGTGTTTGCTTATTTGGCACAACGCAGCCGTGGCAAATAACATTTAAAACAGACGCAATATATGCGGGATTCAATGTTATACACAATTATTACTCTTGTTAAGGCATTTAAAAAAGGAAAATCAATCATATTTCTTTTTCCTGTCCTTCATATTAATGTGTTCTTTTAGATGCTACGCTCTCGTACGATAACAATACTTTGTTCGTATAATACGCTAAGTGTTACAAACGTTGTAATATTCTCATGCAGACGAATATATCCCAATTAACTCACTGTTAAATGTATACACATCATGACCCCACCAATGCCGTGCGGTAGCTAAATCTTTCCGAAAGTAATGAACTGCTAATATTAAAGTAACTGCTGTGCTTGATTATTTATATATTCACGCACTTAAAATAAAAACTGATTGTTACAATATTTTGTTTGCGAACATAAATAAAATGTGCTTTCCACTAAACATCGTCGTTATGTGTGTACCGTACTGAAATTAAATTTATATTGTTTCAGCAGTGTTTGGTGCTAACTTATAATAAACACTCAATAGTACAGTACAACGTTCTTTTCACATAATAATTGTATTTTAATGACAAATCAATACATAACGTGATTGAAATATGCAACTACGAAATAAAAATGTTATAAATCAGTCTAAAGAGTTAGACATTTAAACCGAATGCTTTTGTGCAAATATACGTCAGTTTGTAACATGCCAATTTGATACCGAAATGGTTGGAATCTCAATGCTGCATGTTTAGAATAACATTAATATTCTCACAAGGATTCAGCAAAACAGGATGTTTTGATATAGGCCACGCTGTTTAGTGTAAAGCATGTCATAAATTGTATATATTAATGCATTTGTTGCATAGTAAATCGATTGTAAATGTTGTAGAACATGTCATTGACATTAATAGCATTTGTTTCAGAGAATGTTTGATTGCGAATATGTTTTCTAGAACAGTTTGCGACCAGATTGACACACGGACAAAAAAATCAACGCCGCAAATACACATCATTTGTGAAGAGTTTATTCTATTATTTTGTTCTTTCAAATGCAGATTTGGTCACTACACTGCAGTTACATACAAGTAAATCTTTCATCGGTTTCTACTTTATTGCAATTGCTAATTTTGTTGTCACTTGTACCTACTTTTCTATATCTATGAACTACGCTTTAGTCCTCATCCAATCTATATGCCTGTATTCATATTTTCTACGTCTTCATCCGACCGATTTGCGATATTGCAATATGCAGTGTTTACTTTGTTATTATGGTCCTGATGGTTGAGTTTATCCCATATACTATTTTCTGTTTTTTTCATCTCCAGTGTGTTGAAAAGTATCGCGATCTGTATCCTGCTTCATTCGCTTAACGAATGTTATTAATACACTTTGTAAAATGTCATTTTAGAAAAAATAAACTTAATAAACTGCTACTTGCGTCTACGTCTGTTTTAAATATGGTTTTTAGGCGCAAGCATTTTCTTTTGAATATGTTTTTTCTTTATTATTGCGAGCGAATTATTCCAAACATGTATTGCAAACAAGAAATTTTACTTTAAGCAATGCAATCTGACGTCATAAACGTATGGACAAATAAATAAGGATATACAGGGGCCTAATATAGAATAGATCTTGATACTTTAAGTCATAATGTTAATCAATTAAGTCATAAGGTTAATCAAATATCACTTACATTTACGCAATACAAGTATTCATGTCTGAACACAGGACCGGCTTGTTGAGTTGATAGTTCGCTGGACTACACATTCGATGTTTTACGGGTCCGTTCCAGCCATATAACTTGTGCGATGATTGGTCATGGTTTTATTTGTGTTTCCCTGCCTCGGGTTTAAGACGGTAAGATATCATTTATTATATTGGCTGATTACTGCCGAATCGTTCTGGTGTGGTTGCGGGTTTGAAGGGCCCAGACACGGCACGGCGGAACGACAAATATACACGTCAATATGACAAGGCCGTTGCGCAATTGAAATTAGTTTGATCTATTCGATGACTTTGTGCTGATGTATGTTTGGCAACTGGAGTTTCGCTGTTTATATTTTATGCTAACATTGTGATAATTATGTTAAAATGAATATCAAAGTGTGAATGCTTCATACAGAAAATTTGTTTAATTAATGTAATTGTATATTAAATTTGTATTGCTGTATAACAATCGCTTATAAATATATAATGATATGGTCTACCATGCACTATTCATTAGAAAACCATATTGTATGTGTGATTTAAACATACTGTCATAGCTTATTTGTATCATATAACAATCAGAAAACTTCGTCGTCTGCACTTTAACATGATTGTATTCCATTCCCACGACTGAACAGACTGTTGTGTACATAATTAAACGTGCTATTTCGTTTTTTTACGATGAATTAACTACTTTGTTTATATCGGTTTACAAAGTAACATTATGATAAACTAGTTGTAACCAGCCCGACTTTTCTTCCGGGTCAATGTTATTGGGTGAGAAATAACAAAGCAAGACGGTTTATGACCAAATGTTGAAAGGTATATTTGACTATGTGATGCGAATACAAGAGCTTAAGAAGGATAACCAAATTGAAAGCAGTATCGATGCATTGCAAACGAATAATTTATGTGTTTCAAACATTTTTCGCAGATTATTATCCCCACACTTTTTGAAAAAAAGGTGGGGATATTGTGGTTTTCTCCGCCGTCCGTCCGTCCGTCCGTCCGTCCGTCCGTCCGTCCGTCTGTCTGTCTGTCTGTCCGTCCGTCATGGCCAATATCTCCTCCTACACTACAAGCACTAGAACCTTGAAACTTACACACATGGTAGCTATGNTATTCCAAACATGTATTGCAAACAAGAAATTTTACTTTTAACAATGCAATCTGACGTCATAAACGTATAAAAAAATAAATAAGGATATACAGGGGCCTAATATGGATTAGATCTTGATACTTTAAGTCATAATGTTAATCAATTAAGTCATAAGAATAATCAAATATCACTTACATTTACGCAATACAAGTATTGATGTCTTAATACAGGACCGGCTTGCTGAGTTGATAGTTCGCTGGACTACACATTCGATGATTGCGGGTCCGTTCCAGCCATATAACTTGTGCGGTGATTGGTCATGGTTTTATTTTTGTTTCCCTACCTCAGGTTTAATACGGTAAGATGTCATTTATTATATTGGCTGATTACTGCCGAATCGTTCTGGTGTGGTGGCGGGTTTGAAGGGCCCAGACACGGCATGGCAGAACGACAAATATACACGTCAATATGACAAGGCCGTTGCGCAGTTGAAATTATTTTTATCTATTCGGTGACTTTGTTTTGATGTGTGTTTAACAACTGGAGTTGCGATGTTTATATTTTAAGCTGACATTATGATAATTATGGTAAACTGAAATTCAAAGTGAGAATGCTTCATACAGAAAATTGTTTGCTTCACAGTTTTCAGAGACAATATTTGTTCAATTATTGTAAGTATACCTTAAATTTGAATTGCTGTATTACAATCGCTTATAAATATATAATGATATGGTCTACCATGTACTATATCTTATTTTATATGTGATTAAAACATACTGTGATAGCGTTTTTGTATAACAATCTAAAAACTTCGTCGTCAATTTAACATAATTGTTCTCCATTCCCACGACTAAACAGACTGTTTTGTACATAGTTAAACGTGTTATTACGTTTTTACGATCAATTAACTACTTTGTTGATATCGATTTACAAAGTCACATGATGATAAACGATTTGTAACCAACCCGACTTTTCTTCCGGGTCAATGTTATTTGGTGAGAAATAACAAAGCAAGACTATATATGACCAAATGTTGAAAGGTATATTTAACAATGTGATGCGAATAAAAAAACTTAAGAAGGTTTAGCAAATTGAAAGTAGTATCGACACATCGCAAACGAATAATTATTTGTTTCAAACATTTTTCGCATATTATATAGATTTGATACAGGTAAAGCTTAATTGATCGTAACGGCGGCAGGGGGATTTTATGATAAATTCAATACATTGAAACATGTTTATAATTATCTGATTTGGAAAATGTTTGTAACAAACAACGCATTTAAAATAATTCAAAACACAAAACACGTGCATGGACATTTGTCGAAAATTAATTGTACTGCTCTATAAGGGCGAAGAGAAGATTATAATATATGCATGTGTTAAACACAATAACTTACGCAGATTCTTTTTTGAGTTTGAACAAATGGACATTGAAATCAGCCATAAGACCCGCTAGTTATATCATTTATATCATTCTCAAGATGAGGAAACACATTCAAAGGCCAATTGTGAAACTCCGTATGAGTAAATGTAGATACATGTGAATAGTTATCGTGTGAAATGGTTGTTACACATTCGAAACATGATTACACCCATTTATACATGAAATGATCAGATATGCAAGAGTGAATAGCTACTATTATATTTATCAAATAATACATGTAGTTGCATACGAATTCCATTTAAAACCGTTGGTAATTGTTAGTGGGAAGATGCGGTTTTGTAAGTGCCCGCATCTCCGTCATTTCCCTCGTTAATTTGGGCCAAGTGTATGGTGGTTCTGTCGTAGTCACCAAGTGTGTCCTGTGATTGTCTATGCACAGTCGAAAGATGGTTGTACTCATTGAACGGTTGAATTTCCATTTTAAGATTGGTGCTATCGTAGTGGTCAGTGTGCTCTTGATTATCTGGTGTGTTCCTACTTGTGTTTCCCTTGCAATTTCTTGATGTTTTATCTACTTTTGAGTAATTCGCATTTTGATTTGATTCACTCCTTGTGTAAGGTTCCGCATATTCGTCATCCGATAATTGTACAGTGCTGTAGTGACCGGCATCGCTATTGGTATCATGGTTCTGAATGTTGGTTTCGTCGTTGGGCGTGACATCCCTGTCATAGATCGGATTTTCGGTTGTGATGTCTTCATCTGTTTGCGATGGGTTTTGTAAATCACGTTGTCGTCGCCTTCAGAAAACAATAATTTATTTAGTAAATAATAGTGCTCAGATGACTATTTCATTTATTTAGATATACACGAATAATAAGTTATAATGTTATCATTTAATCTATAGAATACTGGTCACCATGGTTATTTTATATTTTTTCCGTATTGCAAAGAGGACAGCCACTATGACAAAATGCTTCAAATGACAAATCGGACGACATTTAATAATAAGACCAATCTTCTGTTTTAACAATTGTATCCCTGATTTGTTAAAATGTTTCAAACATATTTAATCATCATTTATTTCAGTAAAATTATTGATACTATTTAAAAATACAATTGTAATGGCTCATAGTATGCGCGAATGTATTAGGAAAACAATTTAAAGTGTTGACAGAACCATATAATGACCACAATGAACACAACAATGCTTGGGTATTTCTGATGTACATAATATCCTTGAATATTTCATATTTAAAAGTGTTCTACTATTCTTATGTACGCGTTCTTATATTCAGGCATATTTTCTCGATTAATGATGTGAGTAAAGTTCATTAAAGCTCTGGAATAACAAAAATTGGCTGAAAATGCGCTAAATTATGGTAAAGCAGGAACAGGTGAATATGTATTGAAGTCAATTTCGTCTACACGTGTGTCTTTAAACGGTTTTATTTAAAAAGGGAAACCAGTACGATGGTAACAAACAAAGTAAAACATTTTGTACACATTAAGAACGGGTAATAACAAACCAGAATCATGACACGAGTTTTGTTTTTGTCTATTTGCCTAAAACGTTATTGCGAAAAAGTATAGCCCAAAACATCCTAACCTACCTAACGATAACAACGACAACAATGACGGCAATTGTGATCACAATTACAGCACATATCCCGCCGATTATAGGACCCAGAAGAACTGAAAATAAACATACAGGTTAAATTAACATACTAGTTACGATAAAATATTGCGCGTTGGGACGAAGGAAGGAAATAACAAATAAAAAAATATATAACGTTTACAAAAACTACGTTTGTCTTTTAAAGAATGAAAGGAAATAAAAAAATACATAACAGGAAACGGTACACATGCGAAACATGAACATAAATTTCAGAAAAATTAATTGATAATTTCATAGGTATATTAGTTCATGAGCATAATACTAATACATTCCTGTTGTATTAATCAAACTTCAGAAATTGCTTTAAAATGTCGTAAGAACTTCGACAGGTTTATTAAATAAATTTTAAACGCGTTTTCAGCTGTAAGATAACAACGTTTTTTATTTTAACAATTGCATGTTTTTTGTGAATTACTTGCACCCAAGTAAACGCGGTGAAATTGTCGAATTGTAATAATTGTATAATCAACGTCATCTTGTTTGTTTGTGTTGACAGCTTGTTGAGTACAATATCTCGAATCGCATTAGCATTATTCACAATAATGATATTCTATTGGAGGTTTACTTCTTACGATTGCTCAATTGCAATAATGATTCATGTATGTATTGTTCTGAAATGTGAATTGCGTTATCATGAAGTTAATGTTTTCATACGTTCATGTTTTATGATAAACCTGGGCTAAGTGTGACATTTAGTTATCTTTAAGCCGGCTTCAACTCCAAAAGCTTTGTATTCGCCTGTCAAAGGTAGTTACCCCAGTTGGATATATTTGTGTTTGAATGGGATTGTATTTTACTGTGTGTTTGCAAACTGGTCCCTTGTTGTTAATAAACAACCTTGTGTTCATAAAGAGCCATTACCTGCTCCTATTGGTCAACTTGAGTTCAGATGGTTATGTATAAGCTAACAATAGAACACTGTGTTCAATGACGATCAAAGATTGATTTGATTCTTTCAGCACTATTTGCAATCGACGTTCCGGAGAAAAATATTAGTTTTCTTAGTCTGATTGTATCGTAAACAGGTATTGAGCTAGAACATTAGCTCATTAGTATAGTTTAATAGTTTGATCGGTCATAAAATATTATAATGACACTATTTATGTACAACGAATGTTATTTAAACAAATTACCGCATGTTTACCGCAACGTTTTAACCAACTACAACCAAAACAACACACATTTCTGAAAATCAAACTGCACGTGGTGCACATTTTAAATCAGTTGATTCTTTTCCCACGATTAAATAAACTGTTTGTTACGGGTCATTTAGTTAACAATTTAAAAACTGCTTTGTTGATATACGTTTACACTGGCAAGTGAACACTAAATATTGTAAACCAAATGGACTTTTCTTCCGGGTCTATGTTTTGACGAGATCTACAACCATATGTCTATTCATTACAAAATGTTTAAACAATTAATAAATAATTAGATTTAAAATGAGAAACTGATGAGGGCATATGGATATGCAAATATTATCGAGATATCGTAAACATATCACAATCGAATACGTTGTGTAAAAAGCTTGTAAATAAACATTATCTCAACACTCGGTAATCCGCACTACTACATATACACAGTCGTTTTACACCTGATATGCGATCCACGTGTTGTAACAAAATGTAACGCAAACAATAGACTTATTTTTAATTATTGATTCGTTCAATTTTTGTTAAGCTTTATAATTTTGTTTATAAACGTCTCCTGATGTATCGATCAAGATAATATAACTCGGCTTAACATAATAATACGTGTATAGTCGTTTTTTATATATTTTGTTTCTAAGATTGTATATATTTATGCGAGGTAAACAGCATTTAATGGCTTGGAATTTTGCACGAACGTACGTAGGTAGAGAAACACAGAATGTTATTCACATTACAAAATATGTTTATACATATCATCTCGTCAAAGATGGTAAACAAAAGACCTATAAATGTGCTGACAACATAACTTGCCAATAGCGTGCAATGAGCAAGAAAGCACCAAACTTACGGGTAATTATTGACACCCAGTTAAGAACAAAAATACAGTACCCTAACTTTTATTTAATTTGTTTTGGGAAGTATGGGGTGGGCAAAAATGTCTATAGCTCCAGACACGGAATGGTATCAAACAGGGTTGAGACACAAAAAAAAGGTTTCAAGTCTAACCACATTTGGTGATACTAGTGCACAAGAATATATTATCTCAAAATATGAATACAGTATCATGTTACCTTCCAACTAAGCCATTTTGCATTAAAAAGTGAAGAGGAATGAAATATTTGTGTAAATGTTTAGCCCATTAAAAATTAATTTTGTCCCTTAATTTAATTATCGGAAAATGACCAAGATACGCCACTGTACTAAAAAATGAAATGTGCATGAAACAAGTTATGACGAACAATCTTATGTTATATGTTAATTTAAATTTGCATAAGACAATTAACTATGGATATTATTGTTTTACTCTCAGCTTTCTGAATATCATCAATGCCTGATGTTGATCTCTGCGGCGTGGGAATTCCAGTTGAAACACGACTGGTGTCCGGTGGATTGGGAGGGTTTCTGTATGCCGAACAATAAACACTGAAACTCACGTCGTTCGCTGTTGAAAAAAAAGTTTCATACAATATTATGCGAAGTGTACGCCCCAGCAACTTAATGTCACGACCGTTTAAACTATTGATTTTCGAATTGGTCTGTTCATAAATAGTGAAACTGTTTCTGTTAATCTTTCATTAAAGCGCAGACAGATGGTGTACAATGCGATTTGGCGTTCATAATCCTCTTAACCATATATATACTCATACCAAATTTTAATGAAATCCGCCAAAGCACTTCCAATATATGGCTCCGGACAGCTCTAAGCTAATATTAAAACGCATTTTTTCAAGATACAAAGGGCCATTACTCCGTTACTAACAGATGGTGTACAGTGCCATTGGGCGTAAATCATCCTCTTATCCATATATATACTCATACCAAGTTTCAATGAAATCCGCCAAAGCACTTCCAAGATATGGCTCCGGACAGCTCTAAGCTTATATTAAAAAAAACTTTTTTTCAAGATACATGTACAAAGGGCAATAACTCCGTAATTAACAGATAGTATACAATGCCATTTGGCGTGAATCACCCTCTGATCTCTATATATATATGTATATATACTCCTACCACGTTTTAATGAAATCCGCCAAAGACTTCCAAGATATGGCTCCGGACACAAAAGTGCCGGACGAACGGACGGAAGGACGGACGAACGGTCAACGCCAGAACAATATCTCTCCGCCTATGGCGGGGGATGAAAAGCATTCCAAGATACAAAGGGCTATAACTCCGTTATTAACAGATGGTGTTCACTTCCATTTGGCGTGCATCATCATCTTATCCAAGTTTCAATGAAATCCGCCAAAGCACTTCCAAGATATGGCTCCGGACAGCTCTAAGCTTATATTAAAAACATTTTTTCAAGATGCAAACGGTCATAACTCCGTTATTAACAGATGGTGAACAATGCCATTTGGCAAGCATCGTCCTCTTATCCATATATATACTCATACCAAGTTTCAATTAAATCCGCCAAAGCACTTCCAAGATATGGCTCCGGACACAAAAGTGCCGGACGGACGGACGGAGGTAAAGTTTCACTTGGTTTATATGTGAATATACATTGAAATAAACTACCCTTGAAGGGCTATATAATGATTAAACTTTTTTTTTCAAAATACCGCTTCACTAATACTCACTTGCAAGCATTACACATGCTTTGCGAGATGTGGTTTGACTGGTATAAACAAGATTAACCTCCCCAGTGAAGACTAATCTCTGTGTAGTTTTGGGTTTGAGGTAAACAACAGTTCTGTTAGTAAACACGAAGGAGACGTTATTGTTGTCTGTGTCGGAAAAAGATGCAAACTGTGCACTTATTTCGTTTGACGATGTTATTCTACATGTGCATGTGTTGTTTGTAAATGTTGGGGCATACATGTTGTCAATGTTGATGGCGTTTTGAAGTGTAGCATTGCTATCCGTGCAGACGTAAACAGCTGCAACAAAAAAATGAGAAAAAATATTAAAACACGTGTCTTGAAAAACACATTACCAAATAAATGGATTAGATATATGGGTTTACACTGCATTAAGTAACATGTGAATTTCTTTTAAAACATTAGTTACACGCAACTCGGATTTGTTAAATTGTTTTGAATAAGTGCCGTCACTAGCAGGTTGCACATTCTACTGCCGACCCCAACCCTCCACAATATAAGCGTTCCGTGTGCTCATTTGTCACTTAATTATTCTTTTGTAAATACAATTTATTTTAAACATTATTGCAAATGTCAACATATTACGTTTGATGTTCTGTGAAACAACGTCTAAACAAATAATCTAATAAATTTAAACAAACGCTGTAGAAGCCATGTTTCCTAGATGTATCTTGTGCTTACAGAAATAATCGCATGTTTTCGACAAAAGTGATTTTTGATTAAATAACTGCAATGACCCCACCCACTCTGAATAATATAAATAGCTCAATTCATTCTGAAGTATTTTGGCAAAACCCATTGATTTATAATAAGTAAGTTTAAATGCCCTTGCCCCACGAAAGACATTGATACAAGGTATTTCGATATGAGGTTTCATAACACTAGCTCAATATTTTTGTTAATAAATAAATGGTTCATGGTTTGTCTAAATACAATTTAAAACCTTAATTATGTATTAATTATATAATTATAGAGTTGATACTCACATGCAAATGAACTCAAGGGAATTAATTGCTCATGAATCAAAATTTCCAAGCTACATTCGACATGACAAAACATACATTGTTAAATTAATATTAATCGCCATTTAATTCCAACGTAAAGCGGAATGCTACTTCTATATGAAACTGTTCACGCTTTATTCAGCATGGGGAGTAGGAAAAACTTATAATACATATTACGATTTGGGAAGATTTTTTGGTATATATTTATGCACCGCCTCTTTATGTATATTGCCTTTTCTAAAATACCCAATATTTTTATTTGACAATGTACCGATTTATTTTTTATGTTTATAATTTGAATGACCTGTGACTTTGTTGTATATATATTGTATTGACATTTCATGTATACCAATGGACTTATTGTCTACTGTATTATCAAATCAACTATACTAAACTAAACAGATGTTTCAAAATACAATCTTAGTCCGTACTCATCGGCCTATTTTTAGTATTACTACTTATGCTTTTGAACTGTTATATTCTGTAAATATTGCTTTGTGTTGTCCCTATACAAAGCACTTTAGGGCATTCATTTTTATCTAGAACACGTTGTTGCATCAATAATAGCATATGAACTCATATGCAAATGATTTACTTCGTTTTTTGAGTCTCTGTTTATACTTTAATATATAAGAGTAAGTAACTAGTTTTACTTTTTAATTCAAACAAAAAATGCATTATTCAAACAATAATTTTAAGCCGAATATTATCATAATATTCCTTTTTGAGATCGTTTAAATTTGCATGCACCCGAACAAGTGGCTGGTACATAAATATCATACATAAACAGAAACATTATTTGCACAAAAATTCCGACACCTGTGCATGTACATGGCGTGGTAATTTTATAGGTTTTTGTTGTGTGATTTAAGTTAAGGAAAAGCATATCATTAACATAATGTGTTGTCCGATCTCGTTTAAAACTACGACACGAGGCACTGAACACGGACGTGTTATGTCATAATACCTGACATAGGTTATAAATGGCATCCATAACAAATTATTTAATAACTAAATAATGTAATTAATATGACATATACTTATTATGTGATAATAAACTGTTTGTGTATCCAAACTCGCCTGGTACGACATCGCGTACAAACAAAAATAAAAGATATTGAAAATCCTTGATGGAAAAAGCCGAAATCTCATTTTGAAAATTAGATGAACATAATTTTCCATAATAATCGTAAAGATAAAAAATTATACGATTATACATATCAACACTTGTAACTGCTCCTGTGGACATTTTAATTTAATATGACAATACGAATTGAAACAACGGACGGATAACATCTGGATTTAATTAGATCAGAACTTTTCCGATATTTGACATTATTATTTGTACTGTTTGATTTATTGCTTAGATGTTAACATACTTTAAAATATTACAAAGTTTACCTTGGGACTCATTCGGGTGGACACACAGTTCAGCCATCTCAATATTTAAACCTGAAGGCACAAATATATTTACCTATTCCATCTGGAAAATTCACCGCAATTTTATACATATACAACTAACGTATTTCTATTGTTGTTGTTTTGATCACTTTCAAACAACAATAAAAACTCGTAGTTTGAAACTTATGTTTATTTATGTATCGCTATGTATCAATGATAATTCAAACACCACCGCTTTATGTTTTAAATAAATGTGTAGGGCCAATCTGCCCTATTCAAATCTTAGCTGGAGCACTGCTAAATCTTTCTCTCTTAACCAATGTGAACAAATGTGCATTATGTGGTAACTAAACCTATCTCTCTAAACCAATGTAAACAAATGTGCACAATGTGGTAAAAAACATATCTCTCTAAACCAATGTGAACAGAATGTGCATAATGAGTTAACTAAATTTATCCCTCTTCACCAATGTGAACCAATGTGCATTATGTGGTAACTAAACATATCTCTCTAAACCAATGTGAACAGAATGTGCATAATGAGGTTACTAAACTGAACCAATGTTTATAATGTGGTAACTAAACCTATCTCTCTACACCAATGTGAACCAATGTGCATAATGTGGTAACTAAACCTATCCCTATAAACCAATATGAACTAATTTGTATAATGTGGTAACTAAACCTATCTTTCTCTTAACCAATGTGAACTTATGTGTTTAATGTGGTAACTAAACATCTTTCTCTACACCAATGTGAACTAATGTGTTTAATGTAGTAACTTAACCTATCTCTCTACACCAATGTGAACCAATGTGGTAACTTAACATCTCTCTCTAAACCAATGTGAACCAATGTGTATAATGTGGTAACTTAACATCTCTCTCTAAACCAATGTGAACCAATGTGTATAAATGTGGTAACTAAACATCTCTCTCTGAACCAATGTTAACTAGTGTGTTTAATGTGGTAACGTAACATCTCTCTCTACACCAATGTGAATAAATGTGTATGATGTGGTAACTAAACATTTCTCTCTAAACCAATGTGAACTAATGTGTATAATGTGGTAACTAAACATCTCTCTCTTAACCAATGTGAGCTAATGTGTATAATGTGGTAACTAAACATCTCGCTCTAAACCAATGTGACTTCATGTGTTTAATACGGTAAGTAAACATCTCTCTCTGAACCAATGTGAACTAGTGTGTATAATGTGGTAACTTAACCTATCTCTCTCTAAACCAATGTGAACTAATGTGTATAATGTGGTTACTAAACATCTCTCTCTAAACCAATGTGAACTAATGTGTATAATGTGGTAACTAAACCTATCTCTCTACACCAATGTGAACCAATGTGTATAATGTGGTTACTTAACATCTCTCTCTAAACCAATGTGAACTAGTGTGTATAATGTGGTAACTAAACCTATCTCTCTCTACACCAATGTGAACCAATGTGTATAATGTGGTTACTAAACCTATCTCTCTCTACACCAATGTGATCCAATGTGTATAATGTGGCAACTTAACCTATCTCTCTGAACTATCAAGTAGAAATGGATGAAGGGCTACTCTTCCATAGTCAAGTTTTCAAATTATTTGCCTCATATATAATACATTAAGATGTGACAAACTAAGATTTATCTAGTTACGTTCGAATATCAATGTTATTCTAGCACCATCTAAGCACTATATATATTGTAATATACCTGTTCATTTTTTAACGGTTATATACGCTAATAAATGGGTACATAAACTTGTATATACATACTCTAAAACGGACGCTATTGTTTAGCTTAGAAAATAGATGTTTTAATTCTTATATGAATTTTCAGAATAAGAATATAGCATATACATGTACAGCTACTTACAGGTTAACAAAACTGTATATATGAACCACAATCCGTTATTTCCCATGCTTACACTTCAAACCTTAATCCTCAACTACCGGTTATCGATGATTGGTTAAACACTTAATCAAACAACTCATCCATAACGGTGTAACTTAAACCTTCGTTTTGCCATTCAGGTTTATCTCACAACTTAAAAAACTGTTAAACGGAAGCAAGTCTGATACATATATATATCAATTCAACATGAGCAATAAATATAAACTAACAACACATAACAACGTTTGTTAAAATAATAAGGGGGCTTGTTAACTGTTTTACTGTTAGCATTAATAAAGTTCAGTATGTCTCTTGTTAGATTTATCACAGAACTAGCAGTGCTTCATAGTGTCACATGTATGCATCTGTTTTAACGTTAGTATGTTTGTGTGTATGTGTTTTTGTTTTTATATTGATGCTCTTACTTTCGATAAAATTTATACTTGAAACTTACAATAAGTGAACTTCTTGGGACAATTTTTAAAGTTGTCTTCATTGAGTTTTTTGTGTTGTTAGCCGTGTTTAATAAGTCGTTACAAATATCTAAATTATACAATTTTCGAAAGGGTGTATTGAAACGGGGCAAATTTGTTGTTTGCATATACCTTCACGTGAGTCCGCAATTTAGCATGTTCATATGTTATATAGCACGTGTGCTTAGCCTCTCAGAGAATCAAACTAGAACCCAAAAAATAACACCTAAATTAAAGTGTTTAATTCTTACTTGAAAAACACAATCTTTTCACATTTCTTTAGTTGATTATGTGGGTTTTTATGCTTTGTATATTGATCTTAGAGAAATGGTATATGAGCTGGAATGTAGTTACATTTTCTTTTGCTAAGAATGAGAAAAGGGCTTAACAATTTAATAAAATGTGTTCGAACACGTTTTCACATCGAATTATTGATCTGGTCAATTATTCGTTCGACAAAGGAGAAACAGCAATCGCGCGTTTTGCAATTTCCAAAGATGATGATAATGGTTTCTCAACATGTGCTACCCCACCGGAACTGCTGTATCATCCTGGCTTTAAACGAGTCATATGAAACATGTACATTACTTTTAAACAAATCACACAAACATTCATATACTTATTTAGAAGAATTAACTGACAAATAGATAAATGCTTATGTCGCACATAGTTACATATATGATTGTTTTTATCTTACTGTTATTTACACATAGCGTGGTGAATGACAAAGATTTTGAGGAAGGGATACGAGTGTAACACGCAACACGCCATCTAATGATTAAATTACATTACACGTTATTGCAAATCCGTCAATATATGACAAAGTCAAGCTTAAACAGGAATTGTCAAGCTGTTTATGGCCAAATTTGTCTTCTGACCTCTGAGTCTGATCTTCGCCTGTGAGGCTGGGAGACGGTTGTTACTCGATTCCTCGGGATTATCGTTTGTGGTAAGGTGAGAAACAAAAGAACGCCGAGAAAAAACACACAAATTGTTAAGATTTGTTCACCTTGTAAGTTCTTTCAAATTGCATAAATTATCACAACTGCAGTACTGGTCACTGCACGGTCGCCACATCAATCATACATCCGTCTATATTGAATTTGAATTGCTATTTGTGTTGTCACTTGTTCCAACGTTTCGCCTATCCATACATAATTATAAATGAACTAAGCGAAAATCTACATCCAGTCTATGTTCCCGTACTTTCATATTTTCCTGCCGCTGCATCCGACCAATATGCAATATCGCAGTACTCGGTTTTTACGTTCTAAATGGGGTTCTACTGGTTGATGATCTCCAACATGCCAAAAAGTATCGTTACCTGTAAACTGTTTCATTGTTTTGCAAATACAAATGTTTTGTTTGTGTTTGCCAACAATAAAATATTTCAGAAAGGGATAAA
>VMBQ01000193.1:76099-265637 GCA_007657795.1 Dreissena rostriformis
AAGGTGGGTTCCCACTGCCGATCCGATCAACTCGATCATCCCGATCACCGAAATTTCCCGACCAAACCCGACCAAGCTCGACTAAAAAGGGTATACACGACTTCTTCTCGACCTCTTGTCGATAATACACGACCCCCACACGACTCATTCACGACGTCCACTCAACCATCTTTCCGATTTCCGCTCGATCATCTCGACCTATACGCGAGCCCTATACGATCTCAGCTCGACCAAGTGGACCTCAGCTCGATCGCCACCAGATCTTCACACG
Organism: Dreissena rostriformis; assembly: GCA_007657795.1. Lineage (NCBI taxonomy): Eukaryota > Metazoa > Mollusca > Bivalvia > Myida > Dreissenidae > Dreissena > Dreissena rostriformis. Next base: position 76,371 of record VMBQ01000193.1, read on the forward strand.
ACCAGCTGGTGATGGGCGTACTACAGTCGTACAAAGCGATCTAAAATAACTCGGGTAGAGGTCGAGCGGATCGGGTACAGAGCTCGTGTATGGTCGAATAGCAATCGGGAAGTGATCGTGTACGGTCGAGTAGCCGTCGGGTAGCAGTCTAGTAAATCTGTACATCAAATCGAATAGAGGTCGAGTGGATCGTGTTGCGAACTAAAATAACTCGGGTAGAGATCGAGCGGATCGGGTACAGATCGTGTAAAAGATGTCAATCCGATCGCCACACGATTGCTTCACGATCAACTCGATCTTCTACTCGACTAATACACGACCACTTCCCGAGCGCTTCTCGATCCATTTCCTACTCGACCGCTACTCGATATTTTTTGACATGTCAAAAAATATCGGGTAGGAAGCCCGACCAATGCCGACCTACCCGACCGCCCCCGACCACTCATGCCGACCGAACCAGACCAGTACCCGACCGCTTAGTCGGGCTTGATCGAGTTGATCGGATCGGCAGTGGGAACCCAGCTTAAGGAAAATCAACGTATTTTTATTCCATTATTTGAATAACGCTACGTTTATCCCAAGGGTATGTTATTTCGTTTATGTCTTCGAAATGATCGGATACAATTTAGTGAATAACATAAACACTTCTTCTTTATAAACCTTGACCTTTGTATTGTCAGATATGGTTTAATGTTTAACTAAGTTTAAAACTTTGTTTACAAGCAATTCAACCATTAATTGATCCGGGACATGTATCTAGGCAAGTACTTTCGTAAAGAACGTCTAGATGATTAAGATATGTGCACAATGGTTTAATGACTTTAATAATATACCAGATATAGTAATTGGCGAAAGACGCTTTATAAATACTATATCCTATATATGAATATATATTTGCAATATATGCGAACAGATTTACAGTAGTAAAAGATGATTGATCGCAATTGGAAGTCTTTCAGGTATGACACATGTTTACGCCTCATGAAATCAGTATATGGGCTAACCACGTTTTTTTTAAGGTCCGAGTTATATCCCTTGACTTATTTCACAAACACACTGAAACGATTATTATAGCTTAGGATATAACCAATTATATACTATTATTTGGTGGACTGTATTACTTATGTTTAGTTCGCTCTGATTTTAAGTTTCTAAATCGTCAAATTGAATGTTCTTATTGAATAATTTAACAGAAATGATAGAACAATGGACTATCATGAGTTTTTAAATATTGACCCGATGTGTATTCTTATTTGGCTCAACGCGATCCTGGCAAGTATAATGTTGCTTCGATATTACATACAATGACGAATGTTTTAAATAAATAACATGTTCGAACCGTTTGTTTATATCTTAAGGCATCTAACACATTTTTCGATAATATGTCTTTTGTACGTCATATTATTCACCAGATGCTTCGCTCTCGTACGTTAACCATATTTCGTTCGCCTGCTCAGCTAAGCCTCTTAAACGTTCTTCTATTCTGACAAAAACGAATCTTTCCCAATTAACTAACGTTTGAATGTGGTGCGGAAGTCAAATCCCGTCGAAAGAAATAATTTTGCTGTTTATTGATATTATTAAGAAGAAACCAATGTGTTATTGAATAGATTCACGTATATGTCATTTAATTTTAATAATCAAATATTGACGCAGTAAAATACGTACAATAACTTATTTTTTGGATTGTTATTTATTAGCAAATGTTATATTTATTTACTCTTTTACAACATGAATATGCGAAGTATATTCCATACCTATTCCGACTGCAGTTTTTTGTAACACAGTTATGCATTAATACACAGACATTATATTTCGAAGCCTAGAAATACAAGAGAGTTTTATTTAACATTAATAATATGACGTTGTTCTCGTCACCATTTAAATTACATATATAACGTCTTATATTACGTCAACATGTATAGCAAATTAAGTTAATTCAGTGGATTGTTGCATGATCCCTTTGGCTGTGGTAATAAAATGACAATGTTTTATACGTCTATCAATAATAGTGCATAATATATACATATTCATATAGTTAATATGTCACAGTAATGTAACGATAACAAAAACAACATTCCGCTATGCCCCTAGTTAACTGGAAACAATACATATTTAAGAATCCCCTATCTACCTTTACGAACCATTAAAACGTTTCGCTTTAACAGGCATGTTCTCCGCGTGTAATGGATTTGCTTTAACCCTGCAAGAATATTGTGATCCAGTAGTTTGTATTTGCCTGCAAATGCTATAACTATATATTTATATATGGGTGCATTAACCAGGCGGTTATCCCAGTTTTATTCTTTTTGTATTTGCCTGTTGTTCAATGTTTTGCAATTGTGTATTAGCCATAAATAAATGACCACATGCTCTACTGTATCCCTCCAGGTGGTTCAACTAAACCGTTCCTTTGTTTTTCATTTGATGCTAAGTGTAAACATATGTTTACGCTGTATTTCAAATGAAATTATTTGCTATTTATCAAACATGCGAGCCTTGTCTTGAATATCTTGAGTAAATTTCGTTTGCCTGTTTTCAAAATGCCCTAACATTTTGCAATCTACCCGCCAGCAATTGAACTTGCAACTATTGGTGACCTCTTCAATTGAAAGTTATTTTACAAAAGGTATTGAAAGCACTGTTTCTGCTTAACTTCTATATGCATATATGAATATAGCACAATGCAAAGTACTCCAACAGTTCTTAATATTATTGTTTATTTCGACATCGTAGTGCTGAGTCTTCTTAGTGCATTTCTTGTTAGGCCTTATATTCCATCTCAGTTTTACATGCAGTCTATATGTCTGTATTTACATAACTTGCATTCACTTCACCCGACCGATTGGCAATATGGCCGTACTCGGTATTCACGTTGTTAGTGGGGTTCTGATGGTCGAGGTCATCGTATGTATTATTGCCTGCTGTTTCACCTTCAATGTGTGGTACAGGGTCTCGGGTTGTATCTTGTTTCCTCTTCTTTCGTCTATAATACAGATATCTAAACTGAGCAAACCACGTAAATATTATATATATATATATATATCAATTTACGCGAAAAAGTATATACACAAGTGTATTTTGTATGTTTAAATGTTTATAATTTCGTATTGTTTTTGTTGCAAGCTTTATGTACAAGCTATCGAGGGACATATTAAAACTAGTGACACCAAAAGTCATGTTTTCAATCTACTAAATGTGTTATTAAACAATGATTGGTTTCGCTATTTTTTTAAAGTAATATCACACAACTTTATACAGGGATATTATATGTGTTTAAACAACTTCAATAGCTATATCATATCGTTAGTAATGCTAAAACAATAATATACCATAAACATTCAGTGGCAACTCTTGAATAAGTCTTCCAGTCAATAATAACATTGTTTTACTGTGGTTTATTTTACGCGTTGTGATAAGTAGCAAATTAAAAATTATAACCAGGTACATGGCAGCGGACACTTAAATGCGTCTTAATTTCGCTTTAATTATAATGATTGATAGTTTTCGTGATAGTTTGCATGAATTAATCAAACATATACATCAACACTAGTCTTAACACAAAACCTACCTTATGATAACAACGATAACAATGGCGGGAACTGCTATCACAATAATTAGTGCGCATATCCCGCCGATTATGGGACCAAGGATAACTGCAAATAACGACATACAATAAACATATTTAACTATATAAAATAACGAGTTACACGCGCATATTGATCTAAGTAGAGTAAACGATCGTAGAAGGCAAAAACTGACAATTCAAATTAGCAGAGAATATAGTTCGGAAACATCAAAGCCTACTTTTAATTGTCTGTAGTTGAAATACTATTGTATCATCCGCTATTGGAACAAACGATGCGTCTCGAGTTCTCGATGTACGTACTTTTAATGTATACAGACGATCAATAATTCCCAAAGGGTATAGTTTTCTAAAACTAAAATGTTTGTAAAGCATAGATTTGCATAGAGTCGAAATTAAGAGCATCCTACCAACGTTTCGTTTTTGTTTTGTACTGAGGTCCTTTCCAAGACTTCTGCCTTGTGTTGTGTAAGTAATGAAGGGCTAGTGTCTGGGTGTTTATATAGTTCTTGTGTGATTTACTTGCATCAAATGCGAATAAAATGTACAAATATATGAATCTTACCAGTGTGATCTTCTTTGTTTTTGGAAATAGCCTTTTCTGTTGAATTAGTTATAGTAGGACTACTGGTACTTGTACTGGTTGTGTAAATGAACCGTTCATATCGTGCACAGTTGACACTGAATGTCCCGATGGAGGCTTCAATGAGATAAATACACTACGATCAGATTATCGTTATTGACAAGTACTATATTGAATTAAAACACACTGTTCATTTCACTTATACATGAATAGACTTTTGTCAATATAAAAAATGAAAAACAAAACACACATACTGTAATTATAAAAGCGAAATTCGTTATATTCAATATATACAGGTGGATTAAAACGTACACATATGCCATAGTTGAAAAATGTTTTACAAAATAAATTGAAGTATTGCTATATTAAATCACCAATTGTTTCGATGAATATAGCTGAATATAATAATATGTCAATGCCTGCGACCAATACCACTGATATAAGAGATTTATTAAATAGTACATTATGCTTAATGTATCTGGTTTCTTGTTAACGTTTAAACGATGTAAAAATTGAATCAGGTATATTGGTTATGTTTGTTAATCATGCATGCAATAATAAAAAAATGCAACCTTGATTTTCTCGTTATTATGAACTGTTAAATATAAATTATGTGATACGAATGGAGTTGGTGAATAAAATACGTTTTTAACAATAAAAATGTTTCCATAATTAATTAATTTATATTTCTGTTGATGTCCTCCGTATTAGTAGAGATTCGATATTAATTAGTAAAGTTTTAATAAATATAACAGGAATATTCTTTCTCTCCTTAAAATTAAACACAAATTAGCATCATGCGTGCATTCATTATTTGAGTAAGTGCAATCATACATCCATGTGTAATTCATTCGAAATCCACACACAAAAACATACCGCTTAATTCCAAGCAAAAGGGAATAACCTCATCTAATTCTGAAGTCTGATAAATGACTTTAACGGCGCCTGGTATATGTATTCCGATTGCAGTACCCGTCTTCATGACAATGACGTTACCATCCTTGAGCACAAAACTGATGTTTGCCGTGTCAAATGTTTGTTTCCAATTGACAGCTAATTGGCCTTGCAAAGTCACAGCAGTAATGGTGCACGTGCACTGGTAATTTTCATATCTTGGGGATTTATCATTGCCAATATAGATAATGCTCCGGTTTTCAGCAGCGCTGGCAATGCAAAAGTTAACAGCTGCAAATAGATCAAACTGTATATGGACTATTATTTCAATTATAATTACATTATAGAATATGTAGATATACAATATTATTGAATTGTGTCTGGTATGTATATGTACAAACACGGAAGTTAAAATGGCCTGTATATTGTACAACCATTTCCATTTCAACAGTAATACCTGGTATGTTGTCTTGATCGGAGCATAACTCAGCTACATCTATATCGATGCACAAACCTAAAAAAAATAACAAAACGAGTTTTCATCAAAAGGACATTAATAATGTACAAATAAACATGCGTTCGAACCAAAATTTTACCTTTGCAGAAATATAGTGTACATAAAAGTTCTGACCACTTAAGTCCACGTAAGAAAAGATGTGTTTTCATACAAACATATACTACTGTAGTCTTTTATAATTATGACATGCATGACAACACGACAGTAATGAATGAACACGTCAACAGCATGTGCAATTGTTAAAGATCCCAAAACGATTCTGAATGCAGGCTTCGAAACAATACCATGCATAGAACATATGCTAAAACATGTGTGAATGTTAGATGAAGAGCACGTTCATATTTTTAACATACAAATACAACATGACTGTACTTAATAGTTATCACCTAATATTGTTCTCATAGCCATGTTATTAACATAAATATGCAATGAATAAAGTTACATTGACATGCATAGCTTTCCAAAAGCATTTATTAAAACCGTATTTAAAAAAAAAACACAGCCATTGTTATCCAATCTGTTTCGCTGTGGTAAAATGACGAAATTCGTTTATACTTCTATTAATAATATTACATCTAAAAACCTCAATAAACTTAATGCGCAAAAGAAATGTGACTATTTTTGAAAATAACTATACTTACATGTAAAAACAACCGTTAACACAAACCGCATTCCGTTATTCCCCATGTTAATATGATACGCTTCAACTATTAACGCTCTTAGTCCACTGTATTTAACCCGTGGGCCATTGTCCTTTAAAAGCCAAGTTCACAGGGTGTTATGTGTTTACCTGAATGTATGCTCAAAGCACAGTTCAATCCGGTCGATTTTACTTAACATTTAGTAAACTGTGTGACAAAACGCAATGTATTGGAATAACCAATAATGAGTTAAAGGAACATATCGACGTTTTTTCCTTTAATAAAGACAGTAATTAAAGGGACTTGTTCACAGATTGGCGAATCGGACATTTTTCAACTTTTAGTTCACAGATTCAAAAGTTGAATGAACAGTGTACAAAACGGAGCAAATAACACCGAAGACATGATAATAAATTAGACATTGTATACTGAACAAAGAGTACTAAATCTCTTCAATTCCGTTCTATCCTGTAAGTTGAGGCATTTTATGATACAAATGAAAAGATGCCTAAAATCTGTGATGAGTCCCGCTAAAACAATGTTAATTGTCTCTTTTCAGGTAATGATTACGAAAAGATTAAAGCTCGCCAATACTTCACTGGCACATATCTTTATATTTTAATACATTACAATACCGTTACGATGAATACATTCGTTTCTGTAATGGAAGCGATTTAAATTGATTGAAGCGCAACTCATTCGGTAGACTGTTATGGGCCCATTGATCTTGTGCAAATCATGCACGCATAAGACCGAATGCAAATATAAGAAACACACCGAGCTTATAATATATGTATACCGCAAAAGCAACTTTAGGGAGAACACACTAATCTGCTGGTACAAATAAAGCTGACCCATGTATAATCCTTTCAAAATCACACACCGTTATTATTTAAATCAAGCTATCATCGGTTTACATAATGGGCCAGCGTTGTTTGTTACGAGGGATTAGTGGATTTTTCAAAACTGAAGCGAATTCCAGGATCAGTCTATCCATGCGTATGGAGTTCACGAGTGCCAGGTTAATGTTGGCATGTTATATTTCACTTCAACCCCGCTATCGATAGTGCGCATGCGTATGGCTGAACTTCATGTTCATTTCATTCATAACCATTTTACTTCTGCTACTAATTTAACCGGGCCCGCTAGAAGTGTCCCAGGGGACATTTTTTTTTTTAATTATGAAAATAAACATTCTATCGAGCGTTAACAAATACGAGACAAATGTGTTCTGCAAAACATTTAAATAATACTTATTACAATATATTCTTCTTTTTGAAAATATTTTACCGTATTAATCGTCTCTATGTTTTGTAATTATATACGGCATTGTGTAACGGTTGTTAAGTTGAATTAATAAGTTGACAACTTAAGTAAACATATCAATTACTTAAAAGGCTTTCATTTAAAAATTATTAGAATATATAGAAAAAATTCCACAAACAAATATTTCTAAAGTATTGCACAAGACAGTAGTAATATACAGAATTCTAAACAATTCGACAAATATATCGTAGCATAAAAATGCATATTATTACTACAATTTTAATGATTTATTTAAAAAAAAAAACTATTCAAATTTGTTCTAAAAGTTTCTATTTGATTTGATCTTTATTGAAAGCAATTATCTCCTCAATTTTGAGCCTATTCTGAAGATATGTTTTAAAATGATTAATATTGGGTATGCTGCTCTGATACCTATTTTTTTAAATATAAAATTTTGCCAACAGTATGATAAAATTAACAATCTGTGACATTTTTGAATGACCAACTAAAACGTTGCAGAAGCTTATATGTTCATAATCAACATTTTAAATAAACGGAAAATTCGCAGTTTGTTCGATATACACTTTTACACCATTCCAAAAATGATGAATCACGGGACATATGCACATTCGAATCTACTGACATACTCCAAAACTCACACATATTGGATTGTGTTAAACCACACATCAATAGATAACTATTGTTTGGAATAACTCGCATAATATATTTATACTGGAACGTTCTTAGCTTGGGTTCATGTGTCAATCTAAAGGGTTGAATTAACAATTCATTCGTGTCTAATTCTTTGTCAAAAAAAAATCCCATTTTGTAATTGCCTTAATTGTTTTGCTTCGTCAGTACGAGATTTCATTTTTGGGATACTAATTTGCAGATGAAATTACTAATTTGACTCTGAAATTGATGAGAGTAAATATTCTGGCGGTTGATAAGTTATGTTTTAAGTTTTCAGCGTTGTTTTCCAATTTAGTGGCACACTTTTAATTAGACTATAGTATTTCAGGAAATCTCTGGTATTTAACCCATACAGGTTTTGTAATTGCTAAAAACTATAAAATTGCCTTGTTCTATAGTCGTATATTTGTTCTATATGATTGACTTCTTTAATATGCCATTCTTTGTAGAAAATTAAACCCTGAGAATGTTTTATAATTTTTTTTAAATGAATTGTTCCAAATTATTTCTTTACCGATATGTGTGATGTTTTGTTGAGCGTTTACCTCATTCCAGATCTTTAAGATGTCTTTTAAGAACATTGATCGAATGTTTAGTGTGTTTATAACTTCAGGTTTATTGTGATTTTTTAATGAAATAATTGCCATAGTTTTCTAGAAAAATACTGTATAATTTGGTTATTTTTTATTCAGGTTGATGTATAAATCGTTTAATCCAGGTAGCTTTGAGACCATCCATAAAGCTTTCTATATCAATCATTTTAAACCACCATTTTTATAGTCTTGTATTATTTGATCACGTTTAATCCTGTCGGGTTTGTCATTTCATAAAAATTTGAACATAGTTGCCAAAAAGGCTCGATGGCTTTACTCTTAGTTCAGACATCCCTGTTCGTTCCCGGCTTCCTTATCTTAAACCATAATATTGCCAATGTTGTCGGCTCAGGTACTACTTGGTACTCTTAAGTATATTTCAAGGTACCCCGGGTTCGGACAAAACGCTTAAAGGCACCCGACGATACCCTGGGGAACTGTTTAGTATATTTTCCGTACCCCGGGTACTTTGTATTTTTAAGTATACTTAAGAGTACCCGGGGTACTTTTAAGTAGTACCTAAGTAGACGATGACCAATCGAGCTTTAGTTATACATAACTTAGTAATAACAAACTTAGTTATACATACCTTAGTTATACAAACCTTAGTTATATATACCTTAGTTATGCATACCTTAGTTATACATACCTTAGTTATACATACCTAAGTTATACATACCTTAGTTATACAAACCTTAGTTATACATACCTTAGTTATACATACCTTAGTTATACATACCTTAGTTATACGCTTACTAACAACATTCCCGACCTTGTTTAATTCACATAGCATATATAACGACAAGTTGTGTCGAATCCAATAGTATGTTATTTGTGACGAAGTATCTGAAGTATGAACTAAATATTACCTGAACAATCTAAATTATTGCCATTAAACGTTCCATCAAATAGATGGAAAAACTTTAAAAAAAAACAAAAACAATCCCATCACTTTGTGGATATGATACGGAAAACCGTTAGGGCCATCGTGGTAACACATTAAAATCCAGAGGGCGACAATGCGAGAACGCGAGAGTACGATGGCGACCATGCGAGAATACGATGACGAGAGTGCGAGAAAACGATGACGAGAGTGCGAGAATACGATGACTAGAATGAGAGAACGCGAGAAAACGATGACGAGAGTGCGAGAATACGATGACGAGAATGCAAGAACACGATAGTACGATGACGACAGTGCGACAATACGATGGCAACAGTACGACAATACGATGAGAAACAGTGCGATAGTACGATTGCGACAATGCGAGAGTGCGAGAATACGATGACGAGAGTGCGAGAATACGAGGACGACAGTGCGAGAATACGATGGCAACAGTGCGATAGTACGATTACGACAATGCCAGAGTGCGAGAATACGATGACGAGAGTGCGAGAATACGATGATGAGAGTGCGACAATACGATGACGACAGTGCGACAATACGATGGCGACAGTACGATAGTACTTTCGCATTGTCGCCATCGTACTATCGCACTTTCGCCATCGTATTGTCGCACTGTCGCACTCTCATCATCGTATTCTCGCGTTCTCGCATTATCGTCATCGTATTCTCGCACTTTAATAAAACAAGACACTATCTTATTTCATGTATTCAAATATTACGGAATACCGTTAGGGCCATTGTGGTTACACATTAAAATCCAGAGGGCGAGAATGCGGCGAGAACGCGAGAGTACGATGACGAGAGTGCGAAAGCGATGACGAGAGTGCGAGAAAACGATGACGAGAGTGCGAGAACGCGATGGCGAGAATGCGAGAGTGCGAGAATACGATGACGACAGTGCGACAACGCGATAGTACGATGGCGACAATGCGATAGTACGATGGCGACAATGCGATAGTCATATCGTACTGTCGCCATCGTATTGTCGCACTCTCGTCATCGTATTCTCGCACTCTCGTCATCGTTTTCTCGCACTCTCGTCATCGTATTCTCGCACTCTCGCATTGTCGCCCTATGGATTTTAATGTGTAACCACGATGGCCCTAACGGTATTCCGTAAAATATAGTTTACTCAAAGAAGGCAAACTAAGTGCGATAAAATGCATGTAAATATACCGGAATGTTGGTCTTTCTTCGTATAGTGAAAGTTGCACAACTTCCTTAAATATTGATTGACTAAGAGTTGGTTAACTGTTTTGTACAAGTTTCAATATTAAGACATACATGCTGACTATTACACTTAAGTAGAAAAATCATTTTAATAAGCCGTCGAATTGTAAACCTATAAAAGGACATTGTCACATTTTATTTTTTGCCAGCATTGGCAATGGTAGGCTAATTTCAACGAGTGAAATCGACTGGGCACTGGCGTTCTAGAAGGCATTAGGCCTACTAGGGGTCTTGTGCGTAGGTCCCAAACGTTTCTCTGCCTGTGAGCCTCCACGGTGCTAAGCCGGCACTGCATTCAAACCAGATCTCCTCCTTAACCGATGGGCAGATTAATGATAGCGAAACTTCACAGGAATGAATTTGGGCCAAGACCTATCAATCTACATTGTATATTGATAGGTCTTTGATTTGGGTGACCCCCTTTCAAAGTCGCGTACATCGTTAAGGACCGCTTATTCAAATTATGCCCCTGGAATCAAAACTGACCACGCCCATGACGCGCGAGCTATGACCATCTTAGCAATCTTGTACGTTGTTTATATATTACAGTATACAGTGTTACAATCTGTCCTGTCCTGTCACGGTATTGATGTTTGTAAAGTGTTGTCAGAACGGCTATTTATGTAAAATTGTTTTCAGACTGCAAAATTGCCGCATTCAACATATTCAGTGGGGCGTTCAGCACAGCGCAATTGTAAGATAACAGTTTGCATCGGGTATTCTACATGCATGACGTTACGTATAAATTACACGGTGCTGAATAGATTCATCACCTGAGGACAGTGCGGTTTACATGGGAGCTAAGTGTGATGATTAAGTAAAATAACTAGAATTAAGTAACTTCCCTTTGGGTAGTTAAAGCGGTTAGTCATTACAACTATTAGACTTTATATCATTTAAAGACGAACATTGAATAAAGATGATCTATTTCAGCCCTGAAAATATCAGAGCAAAAAAGTGCATGTATGTTTGTCTTTAAACTATAATTTATTGTTGTACTTTGTATATAACCGATGCTCTTAAATCGTTAAATTTCAGTGTGTTCTAAAAATAACTTACCTGTTTGTCTTCGCAGTCAGTCAAGCGTGAATTGACTAGTTCGTACACTGGGTCTACTTGATATTGAACAAACAATGCATAGCACATAAACATCCGACAAAATGGCGTTTGTCAGTGGATTTAAGTTCAGTAAAATTTGGGTGTTTTCTGTGATTTACTTGTTGTTTATTTCGTTCACGAGAGTTCGATTGGATACATTTGAGTGTAAAGGTGATTTTGACAAGTGCCTTTGTTCAACTAAGACTGTTGAATGTCACGGAGAAATCGGGTTAAAAGGAGATAACATTATAGATCTCTATAAAGACATAAGCGATGACTGTGAACGTATCGTTATTACCGGATCGAATCTGACGGAAATGCAGCCCAACTTCTTTGGATCCTGCAAAGATGCTCCAGACTTGGTCCTCAAAAACTTGAAGTACATTGATCTGTCACACAATAATATACGGAAGGTCAGCGGAAAAGCGTTTCACTGCATCCCCAATCTGGAGACCCTGATTATGAGTGATAATAAATGGCAGATCGATAAGCACGAGGATGAAATCGGGTACTTTAGCAAGTTGGCGAACTTAAAACACCTTGATTTACGTAATTCGTTTGAAGACGGCACAGATGGATCAATTTACTTCTACAAACTTGCTCATATTTTTAATGACACAGATATGACCGAGTTGGAAACATTAGATTTGTCTTACAATGAGTTCATCGTTCTCTCAGCGGACTCTGCGAACTCAATGTGTGAGCTAACGATGCTCAAGACCTTGAATTTCTCCCATAATCTGTTCAATGAACCCTCAATGCCAACCAAAACAAACTGCTTCCATCAACTGGAGACGCTGGATCTATCCCACAACAGCATCCAGTACCTGACTCTAGAATTCATGAAAGAGGTGGACGCCGTACATACTCTTAACGGGAAATTGAAGAATGTTTTCATAGACGAAAACCCATTCGAATGCGATTGTGGCCTGATAGAAACATGGCAGTGGTTGAAGGACACAAAAGCCCCTGTCAACAAAGACAAACTACTCTGCTCTTCGTCATACCAATCTATGTACAACGGAAAACGCGTCATAGATCTGCAACTGGGGGATCTAGTTTGCCAGAAGGCGGTTGTTCAGTCCTACGTCGCAGTTAAGGTTGTTACTACCATTATTTTCCTCGTGGTAGGTGTGAGTGTGCTCGCGTTCCTCTTTGTACACCGCGACAAGATTCGCCTCATCGCTCGACGCTGGAAAAAGAGAATCCCTTCTATGAATTTTCGGTCCCATATTCGGTATAGTTCCGTACAGGAAGTGGCAACGATATAACTTTATAGCATGAACAGCTTGGTTAACGTTTGTTCTCTGTAGAGGTACAGATATCTATTTTATATAAGTTTAAGAATTATATTTCTGTAATATAAAAAAACGGACGATATGCACAAAACGAAACACTAAGTTCAGATTACTGACGTGTCTTTTGTATGCCCCCGGTAGAGTGGCATATAGTGATCGCCCTGTCCGTCCGTCTGTCTGTCTGTCCTTATGAAATTCCGTCACACTTGCGTTTAGGTTTCGAAAAATGGTCATAACTTTTGCCATATTGATCATAGCAACTTGATATTTGGCATACATGTGTATCTCATGGGGCTGCACATTTTGAGTGGTGAAAGGTCAAGGTCATCCTTCAAGGTCAAAGGTAAAAAAAAATCAAAGCGGCGCAGTAGGGGGCATTGTGTTTCTGACAAACACATGTCTTGTTTGTGTTACTTTCCAAATGAATAGAAAAACATGTTCGCAACATAAATGACAAACCTTTACGGACGTCTTTTTCAAAGTTTGCTGGAATATGTTACTTTCAAAGTTAAAGCTATTTGATTGTGTGTATATCAATGTACATGTATATAAATTACATGTTTAACATGAAAAATCTGCAAACATTTTTCTACATGTAAGTTGATACTATTGATGTTTATCTTGTAATAAGTTGATAGGCTCACATTAGCATCTGTTGCATTTTTATCAAATGTTGACATTGGTTGCCATAACAACTTGTTGATATGTTGCTGCCTTTAGCGCTATTTAACCAGTATGTGTGACATATGGGATATTCGCATCAAAGTTAACCACACGTTTATAGTAATTGAGCCTCGCTCTGTGAAAAGGGGGTTAAATGCAGTTCGCACAGTCTAATCAGCGACGACACTTTCCGCTTTTATTGTTTTTTTCGTTTCAAGGAAGACTCTTCTTGACGAAAATCCAGATAATGCGGAAAGTGTCGTCCCTGACAAGCCTGTGCGAACTGCATTGGCTAATGCTGATATGGGATAACACTAAACGCACATGCATTTAACCCCCTTTTCACAGAGCGCGTCTCAGTTATATGGTGCAGATTATTTGACATAGACCTTTTTGGCTTCATCTCATTTTTAAACCCATTTATGCCTAGCGTCTAGAAAAAGGGCTTTGGCAAACAGCGTAGACCCAGATGAGACGCCGCATGACGCATCAAGGTCTGCGCTGTTTGCTTAAGTAAATTTCTGTACGAAATATTCTAAAAATAGAAATAAATATACTAGACAACCCTAATTTTGGAAATATATTGATCCAATTTAGAAGGATGGGAGAGTCCACTAGGCATATATGGGTTAAATTGAATGTAAACATTGTAATTTAAGTACGGAACGGGCAAAGTTAACTTTGGCAATGTATTGATTTGTCCGTGCAACTAGCTCAATTATATTCACCATGCTTGAACATAATGAATAGCAATATAAAATATTTTTTGAGAGACATTATTGCCCATTTGAAAGCTAGCTTAATATTAGCGCCCACCTATTCATGCTTCGTCATTGAAAAGTAGATATACCGGTATGTATTAATGTAACGTTTAAACCACGTAATTGTGTAGTTTGGTTTTTGTTTGCACAGTATCGCTTACTGGTGAGCATAAGCTTGCTTTGATGTTATTGAAATCGACGGGTATAAGTTACACGTGTTCCTAATTATTTTCATTTCACAGGTGTTTTTTTTTCCCCATTTTTTTGGAAGATAGCCCATGGCTTTGGAATTGGGAATTTTATCGGCATTTTCATGAAATTGAGAAAATAAATTCATAAGCCTTCTTTTTTTCACACGAAAAGTCCACTGATTAGGGAAATACTAATTTGATATAACTCTTTATAATTATTCAAATTAAAAGAACAAAATCATTTTAATCATTAATTTTTTGCCACATTTTGGGAAAAAAGGTATACTTTTTGGGATTGGGAACATAGCCGTTTTCGGCTATAAAATCGGGCCAAAAAAAACCTGTTTCATATTAAACAACTTTCCCCTGCGGTCTATTCGGTATAAGATTCAGTTTCGCTGCATTACAAACAATTCATTTTTATAAATTTCATACATCGTTCTTTACGATTTATTATTTGGGGTAAATTGCAACAGGCACCAACAGTGACCAAATGGTTTTTTAGTATGATATATTTGTAAAATGCATGACACATACAGATTTTCGCATTGAAGTCGCGGTTTAATATTTGGAAACTACAACAATAGTTGCCAATCTCTGAAAAGTTTCCCCGTACAGCGGTTTTACGTAAGGTTTCATTTAGATTGTATCAACAAGTGAAACGCCTACGCTTCAATAACTCTTACTCTGTATTAGTCTGTTGTAATCTCCGAGTTGTGCATTATTACTCAGCATCATTTTAACGAAAAGCAAAACGATGTATTAACATTTGAATAGGTCGGCGTCACTTTAATTGCAATCCATGTAAACATTTGCAAACCTATATCCTACGTTAACGTGTTTAACGTTATGCCAGGATTGGGGACGGTTTAAGTTAGTGGTTAACCTGTTAAGTAAACCATTAAATTAACTTGTATTCCCATACAAGGATTTTGTAGTGCGAGGTTTCAATTAAGTTGACTGTTCGAGGTCAACAAAAAGTCATGGGCTTCCCACGACAGTCAAAACCCGTTCGCCATTATGAGTATTCAAGCGCTGCATGTTTCGTACTCCAACTACCACGTATCGTAGTACTTTAACCCATTTATGCCTAGTGGACTCTCCCATCCTTCTAAATTGGATCAATTTATTTCCAAAATTAGGGATGTCTTGTATATTTATTTCTATATATGAATATTTCTTACAGAAAAAAATCTTTAGCAAACAGCGCAGACCCTGATGAGACGCCGCATCATGCGGCGTCTCATCTGGGTCTTCGCTGTTTGCCAAGGCCTTTTTTCTAGACTCTAGGCATACATGGGTTAATATATCGACGGTATTTCCCCCTAAATATAAACTTGTGTTAAAACAATACATATTCCCTTTTTTCAAGCAGTTGTTTACTGGTGTTATATTGATTAAATCGTTAAGACAATATTAATACAATTCCTAAAATATTGTTTTCGATACTCGCTTACATTTTGATCGAACTCACACCAACAAAAACAATAAGATTTCTACTACACGGAAGTCACATTATCAATAGTGCGCATGCGTATTGAGATTCCTCATACATTTCATTCGCCACGACATACAACTGGCCTTTACTTCCCCGATAAAAGTGTCCCGGAGAAACCTCTTTAATTGTATACAACTACACAATTTAATGAGGAGTTCGGAAAAACAAGACATACGTGCCAATCGATCATTTAAAATTGTATTTGATTTTGGAAAATAGAATACTGTGTTTACGTTGAATTGGTCTACTGCATCATTAAAGTTACTGATATGTTATATTGAAGCATGTAACAAATGATGTACATGCTTTTCGGAAATGAAATATATTACATGTCGTCAGATATGTACATGACATGTTATATGTAAAATGTTAAGTAACGAAATACCATATGTTGTTACCCTGCTGAGTTGTTAATCAAATTGATTCCTGTATTAGTTGTATTTGATGTTTAATAAGATTTATTCTGAATCTTTAAACTGTTTCTGTGTTTGTTTGTTTTTTTTAGTATCTTTTTGTGTTGTACATAATTAGATCATTACATAGTCTTATATGCTTGCTATCAGTAAATAGTTTTATATATGCTTGCTTTACTCGTTTACATGTATACAAAATACTGCACATGTTTAATGTTGTACTCATCGCAACGAAAACTGGATGCACCATGGGCGTCTGTCTGTCCGTGTGTCTGTCTCTCGTAGACTCAGACTTGTCCGACGAAGAGCTCTTGCACTTTTCAATCTTCAATATTCAAATTTGCTTGCATTTTCCCCAAAACAATAAAGTTGTGCATGTTCAGTTATATAACTAGAAACCTTAAAAATATCAACTAAGAATTCGTATTTCTGTAACATTACTATTACAATTAGCTACATATTAGTGTCGCGTTCTGAGAAAACTGGGCAAAAAGCATGTGCGTAAAGTGTCGTCCCAGATTTGCCTGTGCAGTCCAAACTGAAACGAAAAAATCGATAACAGCGGAAATTGTCATCACAGATTAGCCTGCGCGGACTGCACATGCTAATCTCGGATGACAATTTACGCACAAGCATTATGCCCAGTTTTCTCAGAACACGACATATTACGGCATTCGGCATCGGGGGTATTCGTCCACACTAAGACAAGTTCTATGTTTATGCAATCTCTTAATAGCTATTTTAGATTTTTCATATAAATTAGTTTATTTTTGTTGTTAAAATAAGATCAGTATATTATAAACATCTATGTTATTACCATATGTCTGCCGATAATGAGAGCAGGTACAGACACTTTTACTGGTGATTTTTTCATAAATATTTGGTTATTTAAATTGGTGCTAAACATCTCAGCTACTTGTGTAGTTAAATGTGAAAACGTGCCTTCTATTGTTGTTTTGTTGTATTGGTTACGTAATGACGTAACAATACGGCCAAAATCGTGTGTATTTGCATTTCTTATATTTGTTCTGTACATGTACATTCACTGTTTTTTATTTCATTCCTGAATGTAAATTTGTTCCGTTAAATGTAGTCACAGACCCATGTGAAAAGTACAAGTTTAACATATATATTGTTTACAATCCATATAATAGACCTATACACAAATGTGTCGCGTTCTGAGAAAACTGGGCATTATGCATGTGCGTAACGTGTCGTCTAATCCACTTTCCGCATAAACTGGATTTTCGCTAAGAAAATACATCATTTAAACGAAAAATTCCATAAAAGCGGAAAGTGTCGTCCCTGATTTGCCTGTGCGGACTGCACAGGCTAATCTGGGATGACAATTTTCGCACAAGCATTATGCCCAGTTTTCTCAGAACACGACTCAAATGTCATTGGAATGCGCATTTATCTGTTATTTACACAATTATTGTCCATGGGTTGTCCATACATGTTTAAAGGTTAAACATTTGCAAAATAGCTCTCAGAAATGCGTGTGATATTTGATGAATTTAAAACAAGGCGTTCGAGGGAGTTAGCGTGGGAAAATATTAACTGTTGAAAGCGACTTGCTGTAAATTATTCAAAAAAAATATGTACGTTTCATATACACGTACGTGCGCATGAAATTGCATGAACAAATTTGTGTAAAGTATGAATCAAAACTATTTTTAAACCGAATTTTCGTTACAAATGTTGTGTTCGAAAAGTGTAGCTCGGTAAGATGTCAGTAATTCCATCATGGAATGGTTTTCTTCATAATACAAAGCAACTTAAAATGACCCGCGTCACGCGAAAATGGGTCTTATGTCATAGGCGCTGTATCGTAACTCCAGGTTTCGTGGTCTCATTAGCGGACTCAATTGATACACCGTGACTTGTTAATTAACGTTTATGTATTAAGTGCCTTATGTATAATGTACATAAAAGTGTATGCACTTTTCTATTTCTGTAGCTTTAATTGTGTGTATACATTATAAACATTCATGTGCGAATGTATTTGTAATGCTGGAGTTTTTAAACAAGAAACATAATAGTTATATAACAAAAAAAACAGTATTAATTATTTGCATCACATTCACATTTTATGGTTGATCAATTCAGTAAACAAGTGTCGCGATGTGTGTGACAGGCTAACTAACAGTTGTATCAACTGACGCCAGACGGTCTAATACAAGGGTTCTAACATCGTTTTGTAATTATCTATTAGACACGTTAAGATACACTGGTCGCATATAACACGTTACAAATTGGTGTATGTATTGATTATATATATATCTTTTTACCGTACTTTTATATTAGGCCAAAAAAAAATAGGTCCGTTTCCGGTCGCCCGACCGTGTCTCCAGAATCGGCGCCGACCCTAAACTTTTTATTGGGGTCGCCAAAAANAAAAAAAAAAAAAAAATCCCTACCTACCGACCCTGTTTTTTTTCCAAGGAGACCGGAAACGGACCTATTTTTGTTTTGCCTTAGCACCTGAATGTTATGTGAACAAAAGATGTCTTATGCTTTGATCTATTCGGAAATGAGTCACCTTAGTGTAAACTCAGTATAGACGAATCTGCATTGCTAGACGCACACACATGAAATAAATGAGTTAATCAATTACTTGGAGGTACAATTCGGTTGCGGTGTTTGTTAAACCCATTTATGCCGAGTGGCCATCCTTCTAAATATATATATATAAAATAAACGCCGCTGAAGAAGACCGAGAGGTGGAAAGCTACGGCAAATTTAATAAAAGCGTTTTATTTTATATAAACGGCTAAAAGCGACTTTATTATTATATATATATCATTCGTTTTATTTCAGTACCGAAATCATATAACTTAGTTTCTTGCATTCGACCAAACTGTTGCGGATATTTTATAATAAATATGTTAAAGTGCCATCATTAAAAATCAAAAATCATATTGAATCGTATACTTTTTAAGTTTATACATATTTAAATCGTGTTCTGAGAAAACTGGGCATAATGCTTGTGCGTAAATTGTCATCCCAGATTAGCATGTGCAGTCCGCACAGGCTAATCAGGGGCGACAATTTCCGCTTTTATGGAATTTTTCGTTTAAATGATGTCTCTTCTTAGCGAAAATCCCGTTTAGGCGGAAAGAGTCGTCCCGGATTAGCCTGTGCTAATCTGGGATGACACTTTACGCACAAGCATTTTGCCCAGTTTTCTCAGAACACGCCACATTTAGATCAAAACACCTCGCTGTAAAAGGTGTCTGCCTTTTTTCCGGGTGGTTGTTAAAGGGGCTGTTCACAGATTTTGGCATGTTTTAAAGTTTGTAATAAAATGCTTGATTTAATTGATAAATATGAACATCGGAACTAAATAGCTCCAGTATAAAACAAGAAGAAACATTAAAGAAAGAAAAAAAGTAACCCACACCAAGACTCGAACCAATCACCCTGGCTTGGAGTAAAAGTATAGCAATTCTCGTAATGTCACAAAATATAATGATAACAACAGAAATCTCCAAATTATTCAATCTTTTCTCGTTTGTAACGCTTTATAATTTTAAGGTTTTAAAATCGTCAAAAGATGCATATAATGGATATTATAGAGCATGGTAAATGTTCAGTATTACTGTTTCCTTGTTAATATCATAACTACAACGAAAATTTGCAGATTTGAATTATTTTTTTCATTTTTTTTTTAATTTACCAAAACGTGAACTAGTTACTTTAAATTGAAATATGTCATTTAAATGAAAATTGTGTATTATTATGGTAGAATATGTTTAAAATGGAAAGTGACGCTAGTTATGTAGTGTGTATTGTATTTTTCTCAATTTACATTGACTTATATATAGTGTCTTTGTCAGACTGCGTGTATCATTCCATTAGTTCTATATATGTTATGTCGTTTTACCAAATACGTACCTTTTTTCATGTGATATATATACTGTATATTGCTAGAATATCTTTAATAAAATTTGAGCTTGAACCTGTTCTTGTCATTGCATGCAGCGGAAATATTGTGTGTGCACTTATTGCTTTCTTTGACAAGTAAACGTTTATATTGGTAATCAAACTTGTTTTAGGTAATGAATCCAATAGTTGATATTTGGGACTCAACAAAACTTGGGTTTCCGCTAATAAATATGAGGTACGATTTCCGTACAAATAAAAATTAGCTAAATCCATGGGGTTATGTATTGTTATGTCACCTTAAGTTTCATGAAAAATGTCGTAAATAAACGAACACTCGTGTTACTCAAGTGCATAACATTTAAATGTTGGTTGTGCCTCGGAATTAGTTCGGTTGATTTTCAAATAAGGTCTAAAGGCTTCGACTCTCAACATCGAAGAAAATGTTCTCTCGTATAACGCCTAGGGTAAATATACGTGAAAAAGAAAATCCATACATGTACGATGATTGCGTTTAGTGAAACTTGTAAATGGGAGTTCTGATTAATTTATGTTTAGTCTTTTTGTAAAGCGTTTGAGTTATTTAATGTGTTTTCTTATTTGATTTTGTTCAAACTTTTCCTTTGTTGACGAAGAGTCAGTAGTGGTTTTGAACATTATATTTATACTGATTTTGTTCTGCTTTACTGTGTTTGTACGTACACAAGTGAGACGTTAATAAACTATTTTGTCTGTCTGTCGGTCTGTCGGTCCGTCTGTCTGTATGTATGTCTGTCTGTCATCGTCAATGAATACGGCCCGAATGCAAGATGAAAATAAAAGTCCACTGTCCGTAGCAATATGAAGTCGTGAATGTCTGTTAGGTACACTGTCTGTAGCAATATGAAGTCGTGAATGTCTGTTAGGTACACTTAGCAATATGAAGTCGTGAATGTCTGTTAGGTACACGTAGCAATATGAAGTCGTTAATGTCTGTTAGGTACACTTAATCGGAGCGCATCCACATGCATGGGAAATTCATATAATTCAACAATCAAACAAACGCCTGAATTAAAATGTAACGCTATATACAAACTGAAAAAGCAAAAACAGGCTATTAAAACCATATATCCTTTAAAATCTATGCGTGCATTTCAAGGTTACACCCCCCCCCATTGATCATTTTCCCATATTGGGTTACGAGTGTATAAAGCGCAAGTATGGACGCCTACCTTAACAGCGACAATCCTTGTGAGGCATCTAGTTCACATCTAGTATACTGCGCTTTGTGCGAAATACGAGCAAGCAGGTAAGGTTTAATGTGATATTGATATTGAATCCAGTGCGTAACATCTAAATCATGAAAACGCTACATCATGCATACACGTGATGGGTTGTAATAAACAGCTTGATTGAGAGGTTGCGGTAACGTAAAAAGGCCATGCTGTCCTCCAAGTGTTCGAGGGATCCATGGGCTACGCAGTGTTATCACGGTATTCTCCAGAGTTACAGCTGAGGTACATCTACACATAAAGTAACTTTTAACGGAAAACTTACATGTTTCATAATTTCTCGATTATTTATCAACGGATTTCGTCAAAAGTTGGAATATGAGTACATATATACATCACATGTTAATATATCTAAGGAATTTAATTAGAATCGATCCACGATTTGATTAATTATCATTAAACGAGCAACATCACCATAAAATAAAGTAACAAAACGACACACTCTAAAAATACTCTCACAAAAAGTCATTAAAGAATTTATCTCAAAGAATATGAAATGAATAAGTATCAATTCCTGGTTGGTCATTATCATTTATGTAAGCTCTCTTCTCTACTAACAGACTGACCATTGCATCTCAACGAATATAATATTATATATTATATCAGCTGAATGCCGATGGAATGTTAAACCATTTAAGTTCCCGTATTCTACAAAGGGTTGAAGGTTGGGAATTCACACCCTTGTTCGAATCCTCACAAATATATGATAATATTTGGATGGGGTAATTTAAATATCACAGCAATTTGCGTTGTGCGTGATGTGATACTTGTGTAATACATGTGTGCGGTACGAGCTTGTGTTCAACAACAGAGCTGCTTTAATGATCGACCAGTGTTTAATCATCTTATTGCACAGACATGCTTTCCAATCAAACAATACAACCAATATGTGTTTTCCGATCATTTATGTCCTAAGAAAAGAACAATATGCAAAAGAAAATATTGTTTGCAGGCTGCCAGTTTCACGTTCAGCACGAGGAAACCAGAGTCGCACTTTGTCTTGACCTGTCGGAAAGTCACGGATGAATGATTTGTATTCAATTTGGTAAAACAATATTTTCAAACAACAATGTACACAAATTTGAAGTTGATATATTGAGCCGTTAAAAGAAATTGGAATTACAGAGTTGCCTCAGAAGAGCCTTTGAGTGTATCGTAAATACAGGTAGTTAACAGTACATGTCCGGATTGGACTGCATTCGGTATATGTATAAAGCAGTTAACAATGCAACTGATACTTTTAAATTTGCGTGTTTAGGTAGAGTTGTTTAAAAAGCGTCGTTTTACAAACTTGTTTAGATTAGACACTTAAAAAAAACTGTAACTGCGACACTACTTATTAACGTATTCATTTCTCATATTGCAAAATACAAGAGTGCTGTATTACATCTCAAAACACCGTACAGACGATCATCCGCCATAAAGGCGATCCTGTGTTTTAGTGAAAACGTCAGGTTCCTGCAGGAATGATAACGCAATGATTGTCGCTTACACAATTGTTAACACTAAATATAGCGACTATTGCTTAATGATGAAGCATATAATTTCGTAAAATTACAATAACAGCAACTGTATGTTTTATCATACAGCGTATGTGTAAATTTAAGCCGAGGCAGTCTGACCGGGGCTTATTTCTTAACGCCACCCCTGCCGCCCAACGGAAATTGTTACCTTTTCAAGTCTTGTTTTAAATCCGCTCTATCATAATTAGATTACGCGGAAAGTGTAAGATAGAGGAGACAACCACGTGTCTGTTAGCGTCCAGTGTTAATCCCCTCGCACACTACACATCGGTTTTAAGTCTAATGCGAAGATTGATAAGTTGGTAAGGTTAAGCAGGTATCAAAACTGCGATCTAATTTGTAAAGCCAGTGTTTTACAACCAGACAAAGAATCCACTACACAATAATAATAATAATAATAATAATAATTATAATAATAATAATAATAATAATAATAACTTTATTTCATGAAGAATTCACATTAAGAAATACTTTCTTTTTTACAATGTGGTCTTCAGTAACAAAACACAAGTATATATTTTGAAACATGCATACGAAACATACAAAAATAAGATACAAAAATCAATCTTTCAAAATAAATCACGCCAGACACATCACAACAAAATCTTAACATAGAAACATGTATACCAGTGATTTGTTTGGAGGTATTCTTTAAATTTTATTTTGAATGTATTATTCGTAGACACTTGTCGGATGCTTATTGGAATAAAATTCCATACGGTTCGTGCACGAAACGAAAACACTCGTTTTCCATAATGTGTTCTAAACGGAAAAGATGATATATCAGTGTGGGTGGTGGATCTAAGAGCGTACACATTGTTATTTGAGATATGAATAACATTAGTCAAATAAGAGGGCATTGCGCCTATTACAAACTTATGAACAATAGATCCAATGAGTAAGGTACATCTGTTATTAAATATCAACCAACCAAGTTCTTTTAATACGGGAGCTGAAGGAGTTGAATATGGTTTATTCTGTATTATTTTAGCAGCTCGTTTTTGTATCGAATGTATTTTACGTAAGTGTGGCTGTGTTGCTGAACACCATAATGCGCAACAATAATCCATAGTCGTTTATATATATATGAGTTGTAAAATAGTTTCTTTGTTTCATAGTTAATAAAGGAGTTAATTGGTTTTAAGAAGGCCAGTTTAAAGTTAAGTTAACGAAATACACTGTTTATGTGCGATTGCCATGTAAGATGCTCATCAATCGTAACTCCTAGTAAATTAAATTATTTGATTTGTTCAAGGATAATTCCATTAATATTAAATCAAAGATTGTCAGTAGAACTACGAGTTTTTGATAAAATCATACATTTAGTTTTGTTTTGATGAATTGACATGTTATTAAGAGAGCACCATATGTTGCTATACTGTCCAAATCGTTTTGCAAATTTAATTGTATCTTTGAATGTTATAATCCGATACGTGTAATGTTGAATCATCTGCGTAAAGATCAATTGTTGAGTTTTAAACGAAGGATGAGATGTCATTTATGTAAATAAGAAATAAAATAGGCCAAAGTATGGAGCCTTGTGGTACACCGGTTTTTATATATTGAAACGACGATTTTCTGGAACCTATTTTTATGCAATGTCTTCTATTCGAAAGATAAGATTTAATCAAAGCAAGAGCATTGTCAGAAACATGGTACATGCTTAGTTTTTCAAGTAAAATGTCATGATCTTATAAATCGAATGCTTTCCGGAGATCCATGAAAACTGATCCAACCATGCGACCAGAATCAATATACTGTAACCAAGAATCTACAAGGCGAATCAAGGATGTTTGACCATCGCTCTCTATAGGGACAGAGTAGCTGGATGGAGGTGGCAAAATTAACAAAAAAGTACCCCAAATTATATAAATGCATGCGGTGGCGTGGCAAATGATATTATTTGGCCTAATTATTATAATCGTAGTTTTTCCGTGCTTGTTGCCATTGTTTTAAACAATCACTGAATCTATTTATTAAAGGGGTTAGATTATGCTCAATACCTAATTAATGAAGGTAATGCAAGTTTATTCTCAAGGTTTGTGCTCCCTCGTAGTTCAAATGTTTTATCACGGCATAATTTGACCTTTGTTATTCCCCGCCAGAGGCGGAGGGATATTGTTTTGGCGTTGTCCGTCCGTCTGTCCGTCCGGCTGTCCATCCGGCACTTTTGTGTCTGGAGCCATATCTTCGAATTGCTTTGGCGGATTTCATTGAAACTTGGTATGAGTATATATATGGATAAGAGGATAATGCACGCCAAATGGCATTGTACACTATCTGTTAATAACGGAGTTATGGCCCTTTGTATCTTGAAAAAATGCTTTTTACTATAGGATCTTTTGTGTCCGGAGCCATATCTTGGAAGTGCTTTTGCAGATTTCATTGAAACTTGGTATGAGTATATATATGAATAAGAGGATGATGCACGCCAAATGGCAATGTACACCATCTGTTAATAACGGAGTAATGGCCCTTTGTATATTGAAAAACTGCTTTTAACTATAGGCACTTTTGTGTCCGGAGCCATATCTTGGAAGTTCTTTGGCGGATTTCATTGAAACTTGGTATGAGTATAAATATGAATAAGAGGATGATGCAAGCCAAATATCATTGTACTCCACCGGTTAATAACGGAGTTATGGCCCTTTGTATCTTGGAAAAATGTTTTTTTCCTGTGACAAAGCTATAGTTAGGCGGGGGATATCAATTCAATGAATTTGCTTGTTTTATTTAGTTCAAAGACCTATCAACAAACCGATCGATTGCCTAAGGCTTATTGAAACGCTCTCGAGTCCGTTTCTTTATTTGGGTGAGTTATAAAGAACGAACCCGTGACCTCCCGATTGCTAGCCGGAAACCATATCAATTACGCCGGGTTGACCGAATTGTTTAATTTAATTAATGAACCTTTTCTTAATTAGAGCAGATGATTTCGTGGTATTCATATTAAGGCCTGATATAGTGTTTGAAACCATTAAATCCACAGATTCATTGTTGAAAAAGGTGGTGTCATCAGCAAAAAATGTTCATTTTCTATTTTTTCAAATTCCAATACCTTAAATTTCATAAAAAAAACCCAATAAATTGATGTAGATTGCACCGATACATAATGATAAGAGACTAGATATATGCCGATCTTTTAAAAATAAGATTCATCCATGAGTTGCTTATTAATCAGCATTGAACCGCTATTAGATTTGCCATTTAATGGTTGGCATATTCTGTAAACGCATTGGAAAGAATTTTTATTTTCAACTGACAATTGCTCAACTGACGAAGTCTTAATTTCTGCTTAATGGTGCAGCGTAACCACGAAAATAAAACCATTCGTGATCGTAACGCCGTTCTAAAAATAGAATGCATGTTTGTCGCCATTTTATCAATTGAAGAAATACACTTTTTGTGCTCTCACTAACGAAAAATTTAATAATCATCTTCAATACTTGGTACGTATATTTAAAAATTTTCAATATGTCTTTTACATTTAACCTCAGCAATTTACGCTTGCTTTCAATCTTCAAGATGAAGATACAAAAATCAAACGTGTATTTTGACCTTCATTTGGGAGAATATTTTAGAAGCTCTTCAAAAGAAGAGCGTCTGCCAATTAAAACGTACAATAATGATGTTTGAAAGTAAATATCAGCATTTTATAATTAACAGCTTTCATTTACATGTCTAGAAAGTAAATTTGATGGTGCATATCTTTGGGTGTGGTCGTTTATTCAATGTTCTTCAGACGTTAACAAAGCTAGGCTACACGCCACTTAGTTAATAACTTTCCTTATCCCGAACTGTTCTGCTCAAAATTGTGTTAGGTCCCAAATGGCAACAGATTTAACGTGCATGCACAGAAGTTTTATTTTTTGGGGTTGGCAACTTGTGGGTATTACTCAATAAGGTGGCAATAAAACAAAAATAACCATTCCAACGTCAACTCAAGTGGATAAGTGTGGAATTCAAACCGTGACTGTCCATTAAATCATCATCCAACTTCAATATGATCAGGGCTCGACAAATCCACTCACCCGCTCATAATTACCAGTAGATATCGGCTCCCGACGAGTGAATATTCCGGCAACGCTCGTCCTGCAGGGCGAGTGGCATTTCTGGCCGAAAAGATTTAAATTTCAAGTTTTGACACATATTTACCAAACAAAACAACGTTTAATCAGCGATTAAAAATTAACTGGATGTTGATTATTGCACAC
This sequence comes from Dreissena rostriformis, assembly GCA_007657795.1. NCBI lineage: Eukaryota > Metazoa > Mollusca > Bivalvia > Myida > Dreissenidae > Dreissena > Dreissena rostriformis. Next base: position 104,096 of record VMBQ01000193.1, read on the forward strand.
TGCGCTAAAATAAGTCCTGTTCCAGTTACTCGCGGATACCGGTATGTTCCGTGAATGTATCCTATACAGTACGGTATACGGTCTTCTGCTAAAAAATTCGTCTAAATTCTTCACATCTTTAGATTTAAAGAGTGGCTATTGGCAAGTTTTAATGGACGAAAATGACAAAGAGAAAACTGCCTTTTGTACACACAGAGGCTTGTTTGAGTAAAACAAAATGCCTTTCGGACTCTCCAATGCTCCTAAAGTGTAATCATAATGATTGTGACCATGAGGACAAAATGAAAAACAAACAAGTTAAAAGAGTGTTAAAGCCGGCCGAGTTGATATTTCTCACAACAATTTGGTTTTCTCAACTGACCAGAATTGATCAGTATTCATCAGATACATTTTCAGGGCCCTCAATTTGTAAAATTCACAGCCGAAATTCGGCCGCCCTTCCCCACCTAAAAGTATACTTTTTTACCCTTTTGAGGGGAAAAATCCCCCCTTAATTTTTTTTTTTTTTTTTTAAGAAAGATGTGTATAATGATTATTATATCTCTGTTTTATTTCAATTCAATCNAATGGTCACATGGTTTTACATGTGACCCACGCGTGTTTAAATTTAGATCATTTCTGTCCATGGACAGAATTGAAAAGCCCTATCTTTGTTCTGAATTTGGGCATTTCTTTTTTTGCACATCTGACATAAATACCATCACATTTTGAATTGTTATCACTTTTTTGCGACACATAACAAAAATGGGAAAATATACCAACATCAACTTGGCCGGCTTTAAAACAGTTTATTAACTTTATTTCAGTTCATGAGTTAACAGTTCTATATGATAACCAATAGAAAATCACAATAAAACTGTTACTGATTTACTGGTATTGCATTTTTTCAATAAATTGTAGGGCAAGTACATATTTCAGCAGGGCAAGTGAAAATTCTTAGCTACTCGCCCTGCAGGGCAAGTTGCTGAAATAAAATTTGTCGACCCCTGATGATGGTTCCCTATCTTCCATCCTCGGGCAGATCTTTCATAATTCAAGGACTGGTTTTTAGCCACTTTCCTTTCATTTTCTCCTTCCTTCGATTTTATTTTCCTGGGAAACATTAAGTTTGTTATGCTGTTTTGCTCTGGTGATTTCATAAACTGGTTATGGCAAATTCTGGGAACTTCAGTTGTCTTTTTAAGTTTATGAATGCAGCAAGTAGGCCAGTTGGTTTCAGATTTGAAGAAGTTGAGGAAGACTGGACCTTTTGTAGGTGTATTGTTTTTCTTTCTTCATGATGGCTGCCCCCAACATACTGGTTTCTTTTCCATGATGTCATCTCTACATCCCATCTGTTATAAAGACAGTACACTCTCCAGTTTTGTGGCTTACCACAGAGTGTGTAGTTTGGGGACAGTCATTAGCAAGTCCAGGCCTTTTCCTGGTGCTAAAAGCGAAATGGTAAAAAAAATCTCAATTTGAAAAAAATAAAAAAAATAATTGTCTTATGATTATTATATTTGGATTTTATTTCAATTACATCTGTCTGTCCGTCTGAACTTCCCTCACACTTAAACTTTAAAGTTTGCGTTTAGGTTTTGAAAAATGTGGAAAAAGGGGGCATTTGTCAGCTTATGGTGACAAGCCTTGTTTATATTTGGAATTCATATAAAGAGTTAAATTAAATTAGTTTTTCCCAAATCAGTGGACTTTTCGCATGAAAAATTTCCAATCCAGCATTTTCCCCAAAATGTTTAGGAAAAGGCATGGAGTCCCCCCACTTTGAAAATAAGATTTTTTTCATTGTTCATGTGATCAGAACGTCATTACATGTAATACTAATCATTGTTTCTATTTTGTATTTCAGGCACTGACATTTCATCATGCCACCAAAGGGCTGGGCAAGGAAGAAGGTATTGGCTGAGACCAGGTCCTCCGCAGCTGTGGAGGAAACTGCCTCTACCAAGGTTCCTCACATTCATATTCGGTTAAGATTTAATGTGGACAAACAGATGAGGTGCTAATACTTTTAATTTACTAAATATCTGGCAAGGTGACACATTGCAATTTTATGATCGCATAATTTTCACAAACGCTGCAAAAAATTGGCCTATTAGCGTTTTATGTTGCACATGAAATTCTTAGGATAAACCGTCCAAAACGCAAAACATTTACAACAACCCATGCACAAGCTAGTCATGGACGACACTTTCCACCTAGACTGGACTTCAGTTAAGAAGAGACTTCCTTTAAAGGAAAATTCCATAAAAGGGGAAAGTGCACATACATTAAGCCCTGTTTTCCCAGAGCGCAGCACAATTAGTACTATAAGTCTTACAGGGTCATAACTATAGTGTGTTAACCCTTTGAGTGCTGGAACCGGATTTTGAAGGTTTTTGCAAACAGTTTGGATCCAGATGAGACGCCACAGAACGTGGCGTCTCATCAGGATCCAAACTGTTTGCTATTCTGATAGTATTTTTTGAAAAATATTGAAGAAAATGCTAATTTTAGAAATACAGCAGATGACATTTTAGCAGACGACAAATAACCCAGCATGCAAAGGGTTAATGCTGTTCTTTGTACACATCTGTTAGTTATTACTTGTACAATTTATATATAACCGGTATATCCTGTCAAATCCAATTAGGTTTCTGGATCTGTTGGGACAAGAGCCAGCAGTTCTGGGGTCATAGCAGATAAAGGTGCTGTGTTGCAGAATGAGGATGTCAAAAGCACAGGTACATATGAGTGAACAAAACATCCCACATAAGAGCTTTGGGATTGAGTGCACAACTATTGTGTTGTGTCTAATACAGAATATAAACCAGGCACATGTAAAACACGCAGATTGTTTTCTTGAAGATACTATATTTATTCTTTGTTTTAATGTCTAAAACATAGCATTATAATGCCATGTTAAATGGTTATATAATAATTTTACTATTGTCTTTTGCTTTTTTAATGGCATGTGTTGAATGACTATATACTTACAATCTGAAGACATGCTTTGAATGGGGAACATGTAATAAATTCATTGATGGCAATATTAGCTTATGATTGGAAGCATGAACAATTCCTTTTATTAGGGTTAGGGTAAGAGGGTTATTTATGCATATTTCATTCATTTATAATCCGACACAAAACTACTACCATTAGCATAGTGATAGATCTATGTGATGAAGGTATGGTACCAAGCAATAAAAGTGTTGTGGTCCATTCTTGACTTTGATACATCGTAAACTTCAGTAGCACTTAAACTGGATAATTATATAATGTCCTCTTAGTCGAACAAACCAGAAATATTTTGTCTAAATGGTATCATTACAGGGCCAAAAAACCCTTCTTTAATGTAGCCAAATATCGGCTGCTTCCCCAACCGAGATAACCACTTTTTTTCCCCAAATGGAACTCAAAAACTCCAATTTGAGGGGTAAAAAAAATAAATATATATATTTTGTTTTTTTCGGAAATTGGGACGGGTCCACTTGGGGATCTAAATCCACAGTCAGTGCAAGTTTGTATTGGTAGAGAATCTGTACCTTCCTAACTTTGTGGCCACCCAATATAATTTTTTTCATGTATAAACTCCATTATCCAAATGAAATACAAATTTCTTATTTTCCCCAAATAAGAAAAAATCGCGCTATTTTTCCCCCTTAAAAAAGGCTGAGGCCCCTTCCCCAAAAAGGGTGTTTTGGCCCTGCATTATAGAAAATTGCTTTAGTCCCGCTTTACAATTCTTCTACAGTTATCTGACAAATATATTTTGATAATTATATATCATGAAAAGTGACTAATTTACCATCAGATTCACTGAACTAAGTGAAATAAAAACATTGTTTCCAATTCAGAAAACGGAATTTCCACAGCGAGGAATTCCAACAAACGACTGTCAACCAGCACGCCGGAGACTCAGGTCATTAAAATGCCACGAATACTGAAATCTCCACCAGACATTGGGGAAACTCCTTCATCCATGGCCAAGAAACTTTCAGAAGATGTTAGCAAGGAAGATGTCTCATCACCTAGACGCAGCGCTAGAGCGGTCGTACCAAACAGCCGATACAAGGATATGGTGGACCCGACAACAAAGGCAGTTGGAAAACAGATGCCAGGTATTGAAATTATGGTGGGAACAATATACCTGTATATTGCAACAGTGGTTTCGGAGTAATATATCGCAATATATATCATTATGCCCCCCCCCCCTTCAAAGAAGAGGGGGTATATTGATTTGCTGGATGTCGGTCGGTCTGTCGGTCGGTCTGTGTGTCTGTCGGTAGACCAGTTCGTTTCCGATCAATGACTTTTGAACGGATTGACTGATTGGCTTGATTCTTCACATGTGCATTGGCCTTGGACAGTAGATGACCCCTAATGAAATTTTGGTCACTAGGTCAAACAAAGCAACAATTAAGATGGAAGATGTAAAAACGTGGATTGAAAAAAAAAACAAAAAAAAACTCAAATATGTTAATGCGCATATCTTTGCACAAATACATTTAAAATAAACCAATTTTGGCTCTGTTGTAAACTCCAAATTACTGAATCATCAAAGCACTGAATACATCATACAGTGACATTCCTCTTTAATCATTATATCACTTAAGCACATTCAACTTGGAATGGAAACCCAAATTCAAGAACTGGCAAGGATCATATATCGTTGGTTCTATTTTCTGTTCATTCGCATAACTTGTTAGTAACCTACTGCATGTAATGGAGACAACATATGGCTGGGTGCAAAAAGTGGTTACAGAAGAAATATAGTAACCCTCTTGAATTGTTGGAGGGAGATGAGTTTTTCGGGTTCGTTTCTGGAGTGGTTATGTCAACTTGTACATTATTGCTTTGTGAGAATTTTCAAGGATAACTCACCAATCTGTTTAGTTAATTAATAATTGTCAAATAAAAGTTCAAACCTCTGAATGTATTTTTGTGTGGATAAGTCATCTTTGGTCCATTGAACTTCAGGATTTCCATTCAGTTTTACATTTGTTAGTATTTCTATAATAATAATTGTCAGATCAAAGTTTAAACATCTGTATTTATTTTTTAGTGAATTAGTCTACTGTGGCCCTTTGAACATTTTGTAACTGCCTACCTTTCAGTATTATGATGAACAGGTTGCATTTTGAAAAGCTGTACGTATTAAGGAAGATGAGTTGTAAATAATGTTAATAAAATTTCAATAATCAAAAAAATACTGTTAAATACTGTTTACAAATAAATGTATAAGTACAACAAAAATGTAATATTTTAATATTTCTTCCAGGATCCAAGAAGCGAGATGGTGTACATCACACCAAGGGCTCTGCGTCTGCAATGTATACAGCCAGTAAGATACAGCTGTCTGACGATCTTATCAACGAAACTGTCTATCACAAGTAAGTCTTTGAGGAAGGACATTTAAAGATGCAGCAACTGTATAATCATAATACAATCACTGAATGAGCCCCGTTCTGCAGAAACTGGGTTAATGCACATGCGTAAAGTGTCATCCCAAAGTAGCCTGTGCAGTGTGCACAGGCTTATCAGGGATGACATTTTTCGCCTAAACAAGATTCTCGGTTAGAAGAGACTTCCTATTTACAAAAATTTCCATTAAATTGGAAAGTATCATCCTTGATTAGAGTCATCTAAGCATTAAGTGTTCAAGGTCAGGGTGAGATATTGTGTCTGGCGTTGTATGTCAAAACGTTTAGTTCTGTACCACTATAGACCCCACATGGTTCACTCAAGCTTGATGAAACTTGGTCAGATTGTTTATTTTGACAATATATAGGCCATGTTTGAATCTGGGTCAGATGTGTCAATAAGCTTGTTCACCAGCAGGTCAAATGTATAAAAAAAAACTTGTTGCCAGTCTAGAACAAACTTTAAGCACTTTGTCAGAATGTATATTTTAACAATATGTAGGCAACGTTGATGAAGTGTGGTATTAAACTAGGTCACCAAGTCAAGTCTCAAGCAAGTGATGTATCGGCGTGGCGTGGCCTGGCGTGGCGTAGTGGATATGGTGTCCGCCTAGCGATCGGGAGGTCATGGGTTCGAACCCCACTGGGAGCGTTCCTTTGATCTCCCCCAAAGACACCAAGTACTGGTTCTAGTCCCAGGAAACGGACTCGAGAGCGTTCATATAAGCCTATGGCTTTCGATGCAATCCAGCAAAAATAAATAGGTTTAAACTAAGTGATGTATGTTAATCTCAGGCGAGCGCTTTAGGGACAATATAGTTCTTTTAATATTCCAATATATGAGAATGTTCTGTAGTATGCTTGACAGTTGTTTGTTTTTCTAATAAAAAAAAATGTTTTCATAAGCATCTATCAACTAAATTACCTAAAATACCTGTGATACAATAAAATTTGAGCCGCACTCAGATAAAACAGGCTTTATGTGTATGCATATAGTATTGTCCCAGATTAGCCTGTGCAGATTGCACAGCCTAATCAGGGACAACACTTACGCCTAAACTGGAGTTTTGGTAAGAAAAGACTTCATTGAAACGAAAAATAACATAAAAGCGGAAAGTGTCGCCCCTGATTAGCCTGTGCAGACTGCACAGACTTATCTGGGATATCACTTTAAGCACATGCATGAAGCCCAGTTTTCCCAGAACGAGGTTAAATGAAAATCTATTTAGTAATTACCTAATTTAAGGTCGTCTGTCTGTGATATTCTGGAAGAAGTAGTGACGGAAGAAACAAACATTGACCAAGATGCACAGAAACAGCTCATTGAGCAATCTGAAGATATGGTGGAATGTAACCCCACAGAATCAGAGCTGTCAGATTTTGTATTGAAAGGAACCCATTCTACTCTGGTTCGGCCTCAGAAAATCATAGACAGCATTGAATCTGGTCGATTTGATGTGCAGGGTCATACAACAAGAAAAGGGTTACAACACACTATATCTGTGAAACAAATGACTTCTGTGGAATCCATGAAACTCATTCAATCAAGAAGTGCTGCAAATGATAATCCGGAAAACTCTGTTATCGTTGTGCCATCTGAAGAGAATGAGGATCATCTAAAAGTGAGCAAACAGGCAGGTAAAGAAATAATATATCACCAAGTTTACAAGAAAGGAACGACAGTCATTACAATTCCAAAAGATGAGAAACTTAAGACAGAGGTAACACCTGTTTTGCAATCTTCATTTAATAATAGTGCTGAACATAAAAGTTCAATTGGAAGGTCTCAGGAACATTTTATTCCTAAACCAGCAGTTATTTCTGAAAAACCTTTGGTTGTTTCACCGTCCAAAGCCCATACAGTCTTGAGACAGGACACAGTTGTCAGTGCGGCAGTAAGGAGGAAACCCCCCGCTATTTTGTCTGCAAAGATCATTTCCAGGGGCAAGCCAGCTGATGTCAGTGACAGAAACTCCAACCATGGGGCCATTCAGGTTTGTGATAATCACTCAATATTCGCATATACATAAGGTTATTTTACAAAACGTAACAGAAAAAAAAAAAAAACATGATGTTTAAGTGAAGCTTGGCTTGTGTTTATAAAGAATATTAGTCCAAACATAAGACAAATCTTTAAATTCTCATTTGTTTAATAAGATTTAGTCACAAGCAAGTTATAACAAGCAAATTGAAAATAATATTGAAATTAAGCATTTGATTTGCTCGTTTATTAAAAACATAGTTTTTCAAATAAAAATTCTTGATTTGACTTCATTTCAACTTCATTAAAAATGAATTGTTATAAATACGCACCCTGGTCAGAGACAAGAAGTATGCTTATCACAAAATGCTGATTGTTTTTTTAACAAAAATTAGAACTATCTAAATGTTATTTTATGGTCACTAACAATAGTTGAGATTTGCATACACGAATTGATCACATTTTTTTTAATAGCTTCTTGAAAAGACTCTAAATTTAACATAATTTTAAAACTTAAGCTGAATTAAATATTTCTTGCGTCCTGATAAAAATTCCACCAGACACTTGTTGCATCTGTTTCCTGGGTAGAACCAGTAAATGCAGCGATGTTCCTCCTTCTTTTTAAAGTACCGGTAAACGGCACTTTCCCAATTACGAAAAAACTACAAATTTCCCAATTGCTGTCCAAAAAATTCCCAATTTGAAAATGCAACATTTAGTTAGTTTCCCTTTGCAGCTATATGGCTTGAACCTAGGTTAATATAATATTGACAGCTTTAAAACACTTAGTTTTCAATTTTAAAGTATTTGGGAGCAAAAAATCAAATAAACCAAATTCCCAATTTGAGGTTTTCACGACTAGATTTTTCCCAATTTTGAGGTTTTAACGACTCGATTTTAACCAATTGGACCGGTACGGGTACTTTTCCCAATTGGACAAGGAATATTGCTGAAATGGTGTCACCGTTTGGGAGATGTACAGAATGCTCATTAAGTGGGGATTAAACCCATGGCGACCTAAAAACAGATCACTGTTTTAAGTCACAAAAAGTTGATGAACGTAAAAAAAACAGTTTTCTTTTACAAAGGTTATAAGAATTGAAAACATGAAAAAAGAGGAGACATTCAAGAAGTCAGCGGAATATCTCAAAGACCAAGAAGCCTCCATACCAAACAGTGATGCAGTGCATGTAGTGAAGTCCTCAAAATCTCTCACAAATCCTTCTGCAAGCACAGGACAAATGACAGAATCTGAACAGACCACAACCACACCAAGAGAATGGGTATATAACGAAGTGCAATTGCAGGAGTCCAGTGAACAAGTACCACCAGAACCAAGCGAATCAGAACCAGACCAAGTCCAAGTGCTAGATTCCAGTGTAGCCAGCGCTGGTGTGGAAGATGGAGGTGCTGTGAGACAGGAGTCTGAGACTCGACTCCAGCCCATACAAACTGACGTGAGCTCTCTGTGTGAGGTATGTGACAGTTAGCAGGGGCCGCATTATGTTAAACTTGTATATTTGTGCGGCGCTTTGGGAAAATGGGGCTTAATGCATGTTAGTAAAGTGTCCCCCAGCTTAGCCTGTGCTGCCTGCACAAGATAATCAGGGACAACACTTTCAGCCTTATTTGGATTTTCACTAAGAAGAGACTTCATTGACATGAAAAATACCAAACAAGCGGAAAGTGTTATCCCTGATTAGCCTGTGCGCAGTGCACAGACTAAGCTGGGATTAGACTTATTGCACATGCATAAAACCCCGTTTTCCCAGGGCAAGGCTCTTTTGTAATAGTTTTACCATTCCTGATATGATTCAATCATTCTTCACCTAAAAAGTTATAATTTTAATTGGGACAAATGTGAATTGGCCTCACTGCATTAAGCAGGGAATAAGTGTTTATCAAACACAAAATTTAGTCTTCTTTTCATGATGACCCTTCTGTGTTTGCTTCAAAAGTCACTAAAGCAAGCTATGAGTATCATTTCTTGGGATCTATTTCAGGTAGTAGAGTTCAAGAGTAAGCTGAACCCTAGGATGGCGGCCAAGCCATCCAAGTCAGTTGTGGAGTTTGTGATGCTGAATGACCAGATCATCCGTATCAGCAAGCCAGCCGTGAACAAGTTTGGACGCATAGACCACTCTCAGGGGGCTTCGGCTGGAGATGGGACAGTCACTCGTATGTATCTTTGTGGTCTTTTCTCCTCACTAATGTTTGTTTATTTGTTCACAGCTTTGAAATTGTTTTTGTGTGTTTTTTATGCCCCTGGTAGGGTGGCATATAGTGATCGCACTGTCCGTCTGTCTGTCCTTCTGAAATACCGTCACACTTTGCGTTAAGGTTTTGCATTTAGGTTTTGATTTTTTTTTTTAAAGCGGCGCAGTAGTGGGCATTGTGTTTCTGACAAACACATCTCTTGTTATTATTCAAAATACATGAAAGAATTCCGTTATAAAGTCATGCAAGGTTATGGGGTCTCATTAGCTGACAGCAAGGCTCCTGACCAGTGTGTCTGAATGCCCAGATTGGTCTGGAGCTACGGTGGCGGCATATGGCATAAGACCCAGTTTTGCATGATGTGGTCATATGCTAACAGGTCCAGGTAGTGTAATAGCAGGTCTAGGATATGTTCTTAGTCAGTTCAGTGGCAAACGTTCAGGTGCTATTTAGCAACCATAATGCTGGAGCAGTAGTTATGCCATAACAAGACTGTTAGATCCATTCATACCGTCTGTTTTCAGGACCAGGTGACATTGGCACAATCATAGCAGGCCTGGATGATGTCCTCACTCCAGTTTCAAAGGTTCAGGAGACAGAGAGCAGCGATCACGAGGGCAAAGACATGAACAAGGCTGCCGGTGGGAGTCCTTTGAAGTCTTTTGATGAAATGAGACTCGTTATGGGAAAACCAGGCCTTATTCATGTGCATGAAATTTTGTCCCAGATTAGCCTGTGAAGTCCACGTAGGCTTATCAGGGATGACACTTTCCGCTTTTATGATATTTTTTGTTTAAAGATAGTTTCATCTAAGGCAAAATCCAGTTTAGGCAAAAAAGGGTTGTTCCTGATAAGCCTGTGCAGACTGCACGTGCTTATCTGGGACTACACTTTACTCACATGCATTACGCCCCATTTCTCAGAGCTAGACTTAATGAAATCAACTTATTATTTTAAGGCATTTGCTGATCTTTCTATTAACAATAAACTTATCATTATCAGTATGAATTTATTAGTTAAAAATGCAAAAAGTCCCACACTTCCTTAGCAGTTAATAGTAAAATATAGCCTATTTATCACATGCCATACCCTGTTTCCCATGTAATATAACCATTACATATATTTTTATATTACACATGTGTAATATTCTTTTTAAGCGTTTCATTGGCTTAGTTTTCGTTTATTGACCAATCGCATTTTGTTATTTTGCTGAAATGACGTTGCAATGTCAAATGACGTCACAAAATGTAAACAACACTCGGGATTTATCATTATGTTTGCGTAAATATTTATTTAATTTGCTCATTAAAAAGCATGTGATAAAAAAGATCTGACACTCGTCATATCATACCATATTTTATTAAACTCATCCAGGAAATTCGTTAGTAAGCTCGCCAAAGGCTCGCTTACTAACAAAATTTCTGAACTCGTTTAATAAAATATGGTATGATATGACAACTCATGCCAGATCCAATATTTCTTAGTCTTACACTAACCATTTTGGACCATTTTGGATTAAGAGCATAGTTTGTTCATTGCCAATGAAAATTTACAGTTCTTAGCTCGACTATTCACATATACGTGTCGTGTTCTGAGAAAACTGGGCATAATGCATGTGCGTTAAGTGTCATCCCAGATTAGCCTGTGCAGTCCGCACAGGCAAATCAGGGACGACACGTTTTGCCTAAACTGGATTTTCGCTAAGAAGACACATCATTTAAACGAAAAATTCCATAAAAGCGGAAATTGTCGTCCCTGATTAGCCTGTGCAGACTGCACAGGCTAATCTGGGACGACACTTTACGCACATGCATTATGCCCAGTTTTCTCAGAACGCGACATAGATGTCTGCATTATACTCTGGTTAAGGTAAACATACAATTTCTCCATGTTGCTGTTTCTACTAAAGGTATTCCATTCAAACTTAACTTCTTGTGTGAGGTCCCTTAGGGTTCCTTCTGTAGATATCTGTCTTACCAATGGTGACCAAAACGCAAACAATGTGACAGTATTTCAAAATTTCTGTTTTTAGAAAAGACACCTTTTTGTGTTGGTACTATTTACTTAACTGAGAAAAGCAGCCCTATTGAACAGGCAGTGTATTGCAGTCACTAACTGGAGATGAATAAGTCAGTTTGAATATGAGCCTTACTCAGGGAAAATGGGATTTAATGCATAAGCACAGGCTAATCAGGGACGACACTTTCCGCTTAAACTGGATTTTCGCTTAAAAGAGACTTCTTTAAACAAAACATACCATAAAAGCGTAAAGGTTTGTCTCTGATTAGCCTTAGGGTCGACACTTTATGCCAAAAATGAATTTTTACTAAGAGGAGACATCATTAAAACAAAAAATACCATGAAAGCTGAAGGTGTTGTCCCTGATTAGTCTGTGAGGACTGCACAGGCTTCTCCGGGAAGACACTTAACGCACAGGCATTAAACCCATTTTTAAAGAGGGAGGCTGATTTCCTTCAGGTCTCCATGGTTACGTAAAGCACACCAATAAATCTGGCAGCCAAGAGCTGGTGGAGATTTCCCATGATGCCTTTACGAAGGAAGTCTATGGAGAGGGATACGCACTGGACCCAGAAACAGGTAACAGTTTGTGTGTTAAATTGAGCCTCGCTCTTTGAAAAGGGGGTTTAATGCATGTTTGTAAAGTGTCCGCACAGGCTAATCAGGGACACCACTTTGGGCCTAAACTGGATTTTTGCGAAGAAGAGACTTTCTTTAACTAAAAATATCATAAAAGCGGAAAGTGATGTACCTTATTAGCCTGTGCAGACTGCACAGACTAACCTGGGAGGACATTTTACGCACATGCATTGAACCCCCTTTTTCACAGAGTGCAGCCCAATTGTTTTTTATTCATCTACTCTTTTGAAATTATGTACTAAGGTTCAAGGTCAAGGTCACAATTCTGGGTCAGAAGTTTAAAATTATGAAAATAAATAAAATTCCCTTACTTGATATTGTCTTAATATTGATCTTATCTTTGTAAGACATTAATAAATTATTCAAAGTATGGACCAAAGTAATGGCACCAGTTCATTTCCTGAAAAGCAATACCAGTACATAAACCCTGGTAAATACCGATGCTTTCTTCTGCTTCTGTTTGTTTTTTAATGGACCTATTAAAAGACACTCTTCATCTTGATCAATAGTCCTCCTGAAATGAAAACACCAGAAAGTATTTTGTTTTCATGATTTTAAGTTACAATTTTTTACGGTTTTATGCCCCGACAAAAGGTATCAAGAATTAAACTTGTCTGTCCATACGTACATATTTGTTTTGCGTTCTGAGAAAACTGGGCATACTGCCAGTGCGTAAATTGTCATCCCAGATTAGCCTGTGCAGTCCGCACAGGCTAATCAGGGACGACATTTTCCGCTTTTATGGAATTTTTCGTTTAAATGATGTCTCTTCTTAGCGAAAATCCAGTTAAGGCTGAAAGTGTCATCCCAGATTAGCCTGTGCTGACTGCACAGGCTAATCTGGGATGACACTTTACGCACGTGCATTTTGTCCAGTTTTCTCAGAACACGACACATTTATGTCCATACATACATAGTAACGTACGCCCTGAAGCTTGTGTTTTGAACTTCTCTTAACCCATTTATGCCTAGTGGACTCTCCCATCCTTCTAAATTGGATCAATTAATTTCCAAAATTAGGGATGTCTAGTATATTAATTTCTATAGTTAGAATATTTCTTACAGAAATTCCTTTAAGCAAACAGCGCAGACCCTGATGAGACGCCGCATCATGTGGCGTCTCATCTGGGTCTACGCTTTTTGCCAAGGCCTTTTTTCTAGAGCTAGGCATAATTGGGTCGATCTTGCTCAAATTTTCACATTTGAATGAACTTAATGTGTAGATGATCATAAGGAAAGGAATTTCGTTTGTAAAACGATTTTTTGCAGAATTATGTCCCTTTGTCTGTTTAAACAACATAGAATGTATCTTCCCAATTATGTCGCGTTCTGAGAAAACTGGGCATAATGCATGTGCGTAAATTGTCGTTCGAGATTAGCCTGTGCAGTCCGCACAGGCTAATCAGGGACGACACTTACCGCTTTTATGACATTTTTTGTTTAAATGAAGTCTCTTCTTAGCAAAAATCCAATTTAGGCGGAAAGTGTCGTCCCTGATTAGCCTGTGTGGACTGCACAGGCTAATCTGGTACGACACTTAACGCACATGCATTATGCCCAGTTTTCTCAGAACAGGACACAATCCTCTTTGACTACAAGGTGAATCTTGCTCAAACTTACACATTTGAATAAATTAATTTTTCGATGATCGTAAAGAAAAGAATTTCGTCTGTGACAAAGTTTGTCAGAATTTTAAGCCCTATGTGGTTCTTTCCAGTATGGAATATACAGTCCCTAAATTTTGTGTTTTCAACTCCTATTTAATTACTGAGTTGAACTCGGCTCTTGCCTGTTTTTCCACCATACAATATATAGTTCCAACATTGTGTGTGATCAACACCTCTAACTGCTTGGCAGAGTTTGCTTAATCTTTTTATGAAGAATGTGAAGATGAACTTTATGGAAGAATATACATGTACACCTCTTTTTGTGTTCTCTCATTCAGTATGTGAACATTTGAGCCATGTTCTGACAAAAAAGTGGGCATAATGCATGTACTTTAAGTGTCGTCCCAGATTAGCCTGTGCAGTCCGCACAGGCTAATCAGGACGACAATTTCTGCCTAAACTGGATTTTTGCTAAGAAAAGACTTCATTTAAACGAAAAATTCCATAAAAGCGGAAATTGTCGTCCCTGATTAGCCTGCCGGACTGCACAGGCTTATCTGGGATGACAATTTACGCACAAGCATTATGCCCAGTTTTCTCAAAACATGACACATTTACTTCACGTTCTTCACAGTCGAAACCAGTATACATGTATATGAATAGATGCCAATTTACTTTCATTTTCAGGCACTGTTGTGGTGGTTGATGGTAGTTCAAATATAGAGTCCAGTACTGCAGACACTGGAACAGAATTTGGTGCTAGTGGAAAGTTGCAAACAGGTACACTTGAAAGATTAACAGTTGTAATATAAGCCCAAGCATGGTTAGAGTCTACCCCTTAGATATCATCGTTATTTGAATCGTGTTCTGAGAAAACTGGGCATAATGCATGTGCGTTAAGTGTCGTCCCAGATTAGCTTTTTTCGTTTAAATGAAGTCTCTTCTTAGCAAAAATCCAATTAAGGCGGAAAGTGTTGTCCCTAATTAGCCTGTACGCACATGCATTTTGCCCAGTTTTCTCAGAACAAGACTCTTATGAGCCCAAGAGTCTCCCCCTTAGACATCATCGTTATTATACCCTCTGCAGTGAGGTGAATGTGGATACATTTGTATATGAATTGTGTGTATATTGATTTTACCATGCATGTAGAACGGTATCTCTGTCTGCCTGTCACAAATATATCAGACATATTATTTCTAAACTTTTTACCATACTGCTGTGACAAGCTCAAGTTACAAACTTCAAAATGAGCGGCACTCTAGGAAAACGGGGTTTAATGCATGTGCGTTAATTGTTGGACAATATTTTCCGCTTAGACTGAATTTTTGTTTAGAAGAGACTTCCTTTAAAACGAAAAATTCCATAAAAGCTTAAAGTGTTGTCCCTGAAACACCTGTGCAGACTGCCCCGTTTTCCCAGAGCAAGGCTCAAATGAAAGACCATTGATGTCATCTGAGTTGCATCATTATTCTTTACTTTACAAGATGCAGGTGACGAGGGTAGCAACTCTGATGAAACTATTGGCATCAGTGCAGATGATTTGGACATCCAGAACTCATTCCAGGTAAGATATGAGAAAGGGACCTTTGGCATGTGCGTTAAGTGTCGTCCTAGATTAGCAGTATGTATTTAAAACGGGCAGGAGATCTTCTAATAATGTGTGCATATCAAAAAAAAAACAGTGGTTTGTAAAATTTGTTGGACCGAATGCACCGATTTACATGCATAATGTTTGACACTATATTTACTTTGATTAAATCCATAATGGCTAACTCCAGATATATAAATCACAATTTTGCAACTGATGGTCATGTGGTATAAAAGTTGGTCCTTCTTACTACTTCAATGTTTGTAAAATTTATATGAAACTGCTGAAAAACGAAGGTCTAAAAAACACACACTTTGGCATTAATTGTGAACTTTATGAGATGATTTGTAACACTCTAGAACCACAGAATGGTACCTTCGAACTCATGATCATACGAGTCGTGTTCTGAGAAAAGTTCCTTCGAACTCATAATCATACTTTGACAGTGAAGATCTTGATACAACACTTGTAATATCACCTTCAGTGAATGCTCTTGCTCTACAGGAGCCAATAATTATGGATACAGACGGTTTTTATGTCTGCTTGGACTGCAACTTTAAATCCAGGGAGAAAGAGGACTGGATTCTGCACCGAAGGAAACATCAAGGTATTAAGTGTCTAATGGGCCTTGTTCTGGGAAAACTGGGCTTAATGCATGTGCATAAAGTGTGGTCCCTGATAAGCCTGTGCAGTCTGCTTCTTTGCCAAAATCCAGTTTAGTTGGAAAGCGTTGTTCCTGAAAAACATGTGCGTACTGCACAGGCTCATCTGGGACAATACTTTATGTACATATATTAGATCCCCTTTTCCCTGAGCATGGCTCAAATTATTCCATTGGCTTTTCATTAAACTGCTTATTGCTTTTATTTGTTAAATCGTCATAACCTGCAGTACGCTATATTTGTAAATTCCATTTAAATTGTGTAATATAACCTTATAAGGATAATTTCATACATATAAATTGTGTAATATAACATAAGGATAATTTCATACATAGAATGTGAAAGGTTTGTTGACAATAATTGGTATTAATTCATACCAGCCACATTAACTAGGACTGAAAAGTTGGAAGGTAATGATTAAACATTATAAATTGAATAATTCAAACACAATTATGTAGAATGGCCTTAAATGTAAAAAAATCTCTGTTTGAATCAAAGACTTCTTAGTTTTATTTGAAATGAAATTGTGGATTGGTTCAACGTATTTAAGTCACATTTGGATGCAAATTGTTTTCCTTAGGGACAGACTCCAGTTGGACAAGTGCTACACCAGGGTCAAGTGTCATCAGGAGTGAGGTAGGGTGTCATTGCAGCCTTGTTCTGGAAAAAGTTGGCTTAACCCTTTGCATGCTGGGAAATTTGTCGTCTGCTAAAATGTTGTCTGCTGAATTGCTAAAGTTAGCATTTTCTTCACTTTTTTTCAAAGACCACTATCAGAATAGCAAACAGTTTGGATCCTGATGAGACGCCACGTTCTGTGGCGTCTCATCTGGATCCAAACTGTTGGCAAAGGCCTTCAAAATTCGGTTCCAGCACTGAAAAAGTTGGCTTAATGCATTTCCGAAAAGTGTCGTTCCAGCAGTCTGCACAGGCTTATCAGGGACGACACTTTCCGCCTAAATTGGATTTTTGTTTAGAAGAGGCTTCCTTTAAACGATAAATTCCAAAAAAAGCGTAAAGTTTCATCCCTGATTAGCTTAAGAAAACTGCACAGGCTTATCTTGGAAAACACTTTACGCACATGCATCACGCCCGGATTTCCCTGAACAAGGCTCATTTAAGCCTTTCCCAGTTGGAGTAAATTTTAGATGTGTACAGATTTTGTATTAGTAGTGGATTAAACAATGTGGATTGTACAATGGTAAATAAAAATCCTGTGTTACCATTTTGAATTTGTTTTATTACTTTTTATTTGTTGATAAACTGCTATATTTCATTATACATTTTTACACTTAATTTAAAAGGAAATGAAAAAACTTCACTTAAACAATTTATTTTATAAAATGCATATTTAACGCTGGTGTGTGTTGCTTGTTTACTGAATAGTGTCATTTTAATCTGTTATTCTTTTGGAGAGCGCAAAGGTTTGAAGGAAGTTTCTTGTAAAGGAAAATTCAGTCTAGGCGTAAAGTGTCGTTCAAGATTAGCCTGTGCGGACTGCATATGCTAATCAGGGACTAAATTTTCTGCTTTTTTGGAATTTGTTGTTTTTGCTGGAAGTTTCTTGCAAAGGAAAATCCAGTCTAGGCGGAAAGAGTTGTCTATCATAAGCCTATGTGGCCTTCACAGGCTAATTTGAGATGACACTTTTCGCACTTGCATTAAGCCCAATTTTCCCAGAACGTGACTAAAATGATGCAGATTTAACTGTAAAAGGAAAAGTTTCTGCATGTGAAAAAAATATTTAATAACAAAAAGGCAAAAGTGAGGAAATTTCTAATTTCTTGTTGTTTCTGTACAGGGTATGGAAGACAGTGAGGACGTTATCTGCATACAAGGCCTGGACCCCCGCCAGCTGGGAGATAACACACGTATCACTGTGGAGAAAATGGCCAGTGGGGGTGAGGCCTTTATCCTACATATTGACCCCTCAGGGGAGACCACCCATGTGCAGGCCGGTGTGGAGGAAGGGGAGAGCACTGGGTCCGGTGGTTCTACAATACATGAAGTGGTCAAGGTCATGCCTGTAAGTTTAAATTTAAATCTATTTATTTTAGCTGGATCTCATCAAAAGCCCTTGGCTTATTGAAACACTCGGGTTTGTTTCCTGGGTAGAACCAGTACCTGGTTGTAGGGGGAGATCTAAAGAATGCTCCCACAGTGGGAAGAGAACCCATTACCTCCCGACTGCTAAGTGACACCATATCCACTACACCATGGAGACCTCACACCTGTACCTATAGGAGTACCTTGTTCTTTTCTACTGATTTATTATGCCACCTTTTTAAAAAAAGGGGGTGTATTGTTTTTGGCCTGTCTGTCTGTCTGTCGTCTGTCATTATGTCTGTCCAAAACTTTAACCAATATTAAAGTTTTGTCATAACATTTGCAATATTGAAGATAGCAACTTGGTATTTGGCATGCATTTGTATCTCATGGAGCTGCACATTTTAAGTGGTGAAAGGTCAAGGTCATCCTTCAAGGTCAAAGGTAAAAAAAAAATAAAAAAATCTAAGCGGCGCATTAGGGGGCACTGTGTTTCTGACAAACACATCTCTTGTTTTTGTAATATATTTGTTGTGTTTCATAAAACATGCTAAAACTTAAATACTGTACAGGCTTCGCGAAATTGCCGGTCCGCCGGTCCTGACCGGCAGATTTCCATTTGGTCCGGCAGGTTTAACAAGAATGTCGGTCCNGAAAATGACTGGTTCCAGGTTTTTATTTGCCAAAATTAGAAAATCACAAATGATCATGTCCACGAAAGTTATATTCTGAAAAGAACACACACTTTCATACCAAGAAATATAAAGGATTTTAATGTTCATTAGCACAAAACTAAAAGACAAGTTCACAACATAAAGTTCACATTATTTTTCAGAATGTGATTTTGCAGCATTTGCTAGGTTTTAGGTAGATTAAACTAAACTCAATAGATCCATTATTGGTATTCCTTTGTTATGGTACACAGTGTAACTGGCTGACATAAATTAGATGAAACATTGAAGTAATTTAACCCCGCTCTGAGAAAACAGGATTTAATGCATGTGTATAAAGTGTCGTCCCAGATAAGCCTGTGCAGTTCGCACAGGCTGATCAGGGACAACACTTTCAGCTTTAATGGTATTTTTTGTTGAAAGGAAGTCTCTTCTTAGCCAAAATCCAGTTAAGGGGGAAAGTGTCATCCCTGAGTGCCTGTGCACTTAACACACATGCATTATGTCCCGTTGTCTCAGAGCGCAGCTCACTTAGATGAAACATTGAAGTCATTCAGTGCTTTGATTTTGCCCCCATTGAAGTCCAGGGTGTCGGTCCCCCCTGTGCGTACCCTGTCCAACGTGAAGATTACCCCTGTGCAGGCTTACAAGAGAGATCAGGCCATGGTTACCAAGGCAACCAGCACAACAACACAGACAGAGGAGGACAGTGACACTGACAGTGAGGAACCTATAGAGGTATGTGATAAAAAGAAGCTATGTATTACCCATCTTTGTGCTTAGCCTGCAAATTGCATTTTTGATGTATATATAGTGTTTTATCCATGGCAAATTGCACTGCACTGCACACGTTTTTTGGTCCGTTACCATTCCCTTTCCAAGGCCATTTAGGGCCTCCTGCCCTTTAACAAATTGCTAATATGGGTCCTTATAGTGGCCTTTCTGTTGACAGAGACCCGTGCTTTAATCTTAAACACGAATATGTATTGTTTGCTATATATATATTTGCAGGTTGACCTGTTCGAAGCAGCAGATGATTTTCCCTCAGTCAAACGTGGCAGACAGGTGAGTCAGAAGTTGACATTCCAGGGACTGTTCTGCCAAAAATAACTTAAGTTTATTGTTAAACATTTTGGAAACTAGATTTATATTTGTTATTTCCATTTTTAAGATA
Organism: Dreissena rostriformis; assembly: GCA_007657795.1. NCBI lineage: Eukaryota > Metazoa > Mollusca > Bivalvia > Myida > Dreissenidae > Dreissena > Dreissena rostriformis. Next base: position 124,103 of record VMBQ01000193.1, read on the forward strand.
CTGTATATGTTATTCATTAAGATAGTGTAAAAGTTATTCATTAAGATTGTGTATAAGTTATTCGTAGCAAACCATACCAACATGTAAAATCTGAATCAAAACTCACATTGCCCTTGGGCTTACTCTGCCATTCTTTCTTTTTCTTCATAACCCCCCCCCCCCCCCCCCCCCCCCCACCCCCCCCCNCCCAAAAAATAAATGTTATCCAAAATGATAAGAATTTTGATAAGCATTTTGATCTTATAATGTTATTTGTTGCAAAATAAATGTGTGGTATATTTGGTGGGTGGGTTGGCAGGTGGTGTCAAATAGGTGGTTTTTGGCCAATAACTGTACAACTGTAGTTTGAATTGACCAATCTTGATTTAACATTGAATGTTTTGCACGAATGCATGGACATTAAGATTGGCATTGTATTGGCTTTTGGGTGGGTCATGGTCAAGGTTTTTGATATTTAAAATAAAAAACAGTGTTTGCCCCAAAACTTCTATTAGGATGGTGATATGTGTCCCGTTCTGAGAAAACTGGGCAAAATGCATGTGCGTTAAGTGTCGTCCCAGATTAGGCTGTGCAGTCCGCACAGGCTAACCAGGGATGACACTTTTCGCCTAAACTGGATTTTCGCTTAGAAGAGACATCATTTAAACGAAAAATTCCATAAAAGCGGAAATTGTCGTCCCTGATTAGTCTGTGCGGTAGGGTTCAGGTAGCTTTCATGAAGGCTTGAAATTGCATTTGGGGCCAGACTGGTCAAGGTCGCTGCTACTAAAAATAGAAAAATGGTTTCCGGTAAATAACTTTAGTTGGAAGTGAGGTTTTGCACTGAAATGTTGTGTGTTGCTTGTATGCAGACCTAGCTTGGGAGTTATTTGGGGTCAGTCAGGTAAAGGTCAGGGTCCCTGTTACTTATAGTGGAAAAAAGGTTTCTGCTTAATAACTTTAATTTGGCTGGAGATATTTGTTGAAATTCTGTGTGTGTGTGTGTGTGTAGCTTACATGTATACCTTGTGATTCCATGTGGGACCAGTTGTTACAAGATCAAGGTCACTGTTAAAACATAGAGAAACTTTTTTGGAAATGCCATATTTCCTACTGATTTCTTTAAAATTTTAAGACAAAAAATGGTATTTCCTTACAAGTTATGTAAAAGCTTTGCACCCATCTGTTTTTAAGCCTTGCATAATAAACTTCAGCATTATCAAATAAATGTACTCACCTTATATTCTCCATTTAGCCTCGTTATGGCTAATCCCACTATCCGCCTTATCTAGATTTTCGTTTTCGTTAAAATTAGAAATTCCATAAAATTGGAAATGTATTCCCTGACTATTCCCTGTGACTTCACTTTAAAAGCCTGGACGACACTTGACATGCATGCATTTAGCCCTGTTTTCCCAGAATAAAGCTGATTTATCTTATAACGGGTTGCAAATATATTGCTCTGTTTCAGAGTGGGGACCCCCAGTGTCAGGAGTATGTGATAGTGCACCTTCCAGAGGGCTCCAGCATCAAACAGTACCAGGCCAGACCCCTGCTGAAAATGAGGACACCTGTGGATGTGAGTACACCGACCTGTTGTAGGTCTGAATATGAGCCTCTCTGTGGGAAAACAGGGCTTAATGCATGTGCGTCAAGTGTCGTCCCAGATTAGTCAGGGACGAAACTTTCTGCTTTTATGGAATTTTTCCTCTTTAGGAAGTCTCTTATTAACAAAAAGCCAGTCTGGGCCAAAATTGTCGTCCCTGATTAGCCTGTGTCGACTGCACAAGCTTATCTGGGACGTCACTTTACACACATGCATTAAACCTTGTTTTTCCAGAGCTTTGATCATATATTGATCTCTAAGGTATTTTCCATCCCTAATCTGATTTCTTTCTTTTCACTGTCAATAGTACTTTATCAATATTTATTGAATTTTTATTTGTAAGTAACTAATAAAAAATAAACTAAGCTAGGTAGGGTATTTTGTTGGCCCAAGGCATTTCCTAAATCACACATCTAAATATGTTCATAATGAAAAACTAGTGACTTGGGCTAGATGAATACTTGTTTATACAAGGTTTGTACACTTGACTTTATAAGTGTTTGGTGTATGAGTTGTGTTTTGAGAAAACTGGACATAATGCATGTGCGTAAAGTGTCGTCCCAGATTAGCCTGTGCAGTCCGCACAGGCTAATCAGGGACGACACTTTCCGCTTTTATGACATTTTTCGTTTAAATGAAGTCTCTTCTTAGCATAAATCCAATTTAGGCGGAAAGTGTCGTCCCTGATTAGCCTGTGCGGACTGCACAGGCTAATCTGGGACGACACTTTACGCACATGCATTTTGCCCAGTTTTCTCAGAAGACGACACGTATATGTTTGTAGGATGCAGTCACCATGGATGCTGATGGTTTCTACATGTGTGTGGACTGCGATCACAAGACTGACAAGAGAAGTAACTGGTACAAGCATCGCAGGAAGCATTTGGGTAAAGTATTAATGTTTAATTCCAGCAACTTACAATTTGTATGAAAGCATATATTACGTTGTTTAAGTTCACTTTTTAGCTCACCTGTGAAATGCACAGTGTTTAACTTTTTGGACCACCCTTGTCATTAAAAAAAACATCTCCTAAACTGCTGGTCTGATTTTCATGAAACTTCACATGAATGATCCTTGGGTTACCCTCTTTTAAATTTGTTTAAATCAATCTGGTCTGCTGCACATTTTGGTCACCAGAGCTAAAAATAGATTGTAAAAAAATTGAAACTTATAAAATCTCTAAATAGAAAGGGGCAGTGCTTTTCTATGTGGTGTGTAACATCATGTAATAGTCCTCTACTAAGTCCTTTCAAATCAAGACCCTGGGGTCAAAACTGCCAAGTAGTGTGGGGGTGTAATGTTTTATATTAAATTGTATAGCTTAATAACTTGAAAAAAAAAACACAACTCTAAAACACAAAGCATACAGCATTGATATTTTGTACGTGACATCAGATTGTGGCCCTTCAAAAAGATAGTCATATCATGCCCCAGGCATATCATGCCCCAGGGTTTGAAACTGGCCGCACCCCAACCCCTTAACTCAGCTGAGCAATCGAGGGACATATTGGCACTCTTGTCTTGTATCTAATATTTCATGATCTTTATGTTTGCAGATAATGAAATCCAGTCATTCAATTTTAACATTGTGAAACCATTCATCTGTTTTTGGTTCAACCATAGAGGAAATTTATTTCGAACATTTGTTTTCAAAATATTGACAGATTTGTAACAAAATACAGATATTTTATTATGCCCCCTTTCGAAGAAAATGGGGTATATTGCTTTGCACATGTCGGTGGGTCGGTCGGTCTGTCTGTCGGTCTGTCCGTCCACCAGGTGGTTTTCGGATGATAACTCAAGAACGCTGGGGCCTAGGATCATGAAACTTCATAGGAACATTGATCATGACTCGCAGATGACCCCTATTGATTTTGAGGTCACTTGGTCAAAGGTCAAGGTCACAGGTGAAGGTCACAGTTACTGGAAATAGGCAGGATTTAGCATGNTAACTATCCCCATGCACTATGCGAGGAAAAACATTTCAGACATTTAGCGATTGGTAATTCCCAAAATGCGGTGATTTTATCAAATAATCGTGTTGCTGCATTTAGACGAATATTGACAGGAATACACTAACCAAACTACACACAATTCGTTACCACTTATGTCCTGGTGTAAATAAAACAAATGGCCTGTCGGAGTTCTTGGGAGATCGTTGACTCTATTTATATAACATGAAACGAAATATAATGTTTTCTTACGAGAGTCACTTATGGAAACTTAGTTGTTCTAAAGAACATTGAAGCATATGTAAAATTATACTATAAATAAAACTAGGTTTCACTGTATAGGTTAATCACTCTTGAATTTTACTTCTTTAGTGTACTGCATTTGTTTTCGGTACACCACACGATCCAATTAAACTGACTTCAACTTTTAGTGATGTGTACATCGTTTTCAAGATAATGTAATCTCTGTAAAACTTATATAAAACGCTTATCTTGTCACGTTTTGTCTTGCAATTATTTAAACATCAGCTTGAATTTGACATATTGAAATCTTGCTTCAAAAAAACACGCGCATCATTAATGTATAATCCCTTGATAATTGTCTTGACATGGTCATGTCCAAGGCTTTTTGTAAATAATAAATCCTTAAACATTCCACTATCAATAATAAAAAGTAACACTAAAAGTGCGTCAGAAACGTTTTAAATATGTATAAGCGTCAAATACCTAGCTTTGATTGTATCTTTACTAACATTACTAGTATATCTGACGCACAAAGTTATAGCCGACCAAAGGTTAGTTATATCCATATGATACGATGTGTATTACTATTCCAACTTTTGTTAATAAGAATATCCTTATCAGTACGGTATTCATATTATATTGGACAGAACTTAGAATATAAAATGATACAACAGAGAATTGCTTTGAGAGACGCTTTGGTGATGAATATTATTTTTCCACCAACGCCTGCAAATCCATGTAATTATGCCTCAGGATATAAACACCGGATTTCAGTATAAAACGTCTAGTTTCCTGTAATCAGCATTCCCTTGATTATTTCGCAATACTTAATTCGCGTCATGCGATTTGCGGAAGAGAATCCGAGGCCGCTAATGTGAATACATACAAGAGCATTCGTAAAGTTTACATTATATGAAACAATGTTTGGGGAATATGTTCTATCGAATGATTCCGCTTTTAAACAAAATCCCTACCAGCGAATGCTCACTTAAGCAATATTTGCAACATAATATCCAACACTTTAATCATGATACATGTACAACATTTATACGGTTTAATACAGGTTGTATATTAAACTTGTTTGAGAATCCGTCAATCTTTAACTGTATTACGCAAAGTAATATTCTCCTGTTATACGGTTAGACGCAAACAAGAAATACTTCATTATTCTCCTAAGCTTTATAATATGTAAGTCTGTGTATGTGAAGTTTTAGACTTTAATGTTTTGCAAAAATGTCATATCAACTGCAAACAGTCCGATTTTATCCTATGCGTATTTTTTTGTGAATATTGTATCCACATCAGGCATATTGATACTATGCAATTAATATGGGTCTTATTTATGTTAACTGATCACGTGTGCGCTGCAATAGTATATACCAATACTAATTGTGTCACAGTTTCACACACACAAGACTAGTTTATATAGAGGAGCGTTAGATCACTATTCCTACGGGCTTTTACCTGAACACAAGCATGTATTTAAAAAAAACATGTATGTATTTTTATGTTTTTCGTTTAATTTAACAAACTTTTATCTGATCCACATTCAAACCGCAAGCCATTTCAATTAGATTTGTTTATTACAGGATGTCATTGTCTTGCCCATAAACCGTAAAGTGGAAGGGCTTTAGGTCTTGGTAAAATTGATAACCTTATTCTCCTGGAAGCTATTAATTTTCGTTATAATCCACTTTTTAAACGTTTGTCCCTTCTATCTGCTTGCAAAGTGCCGCCTTATTAGAAATTTGAAAATGTGTGGCTTATCTTAACAATTGTTGATCCAGCTCTCGAATCACCTCAACGACGGATATCATTAACAGATATGACAAAATAAAGTTAATTTTAAGATCCAATCATGCCCAGGCATAAATTCAACTTTCAGCGTATACAAGCATTACCAAAGAATGATTAATTAATATAGTTTAACATGTAAGTATTTGAGTTAATTTCTAAGCACTTCAACTCACTTTTCAGATCGCAAACAATGAGTGATTTTACCACGGGCAAAGTCCAATGCGTTTGACATTGTGATCAGTGTTCCAATGAGCTCCATTTAGTATCCGCTTCTTTTTCTGCTGTATAGTTATGGCATAGTCAGTGGTTTACAAGCACACGTTTGACGATGTTATACTCTGTACGGGCGTCGGTAGACTGGATGCATTTAATGTATGTTTTAATCATATATATGTAACAGGCGCTTCGGCAACGGGTTTTCTAGAAGGGATAATTGACCATTGCCTGTAGTTGTTTTATACTGCATATGTGCATGTACATGATGTTCGAGTTTTGCTTTAATTAAACTTTTATTCAGATCTTAGTTTTCATACTGAATAAATGAAAGCATATTTGGTAATTTTATAGAACATGCAAGCTTTAATAGCATCATATAATCAGTGGTAACAACCGTATTCAAATTACAAGTATTTAATTATTTATCTGTCTCTCTGTCTGTCGGTCTGTCTGTCTGTCTGTCTGTCTGTCTGTCTGTCTGTCTTTCTGTCTGTTTGTTTGTTTGTCTTTCTGTCTGTCCGTCCGTCCGTCCGAACGTCCGTCCGTCCGTCCGAACGTCCGTTTGTCCGTCTGTATGTCTGTCTGTCTGTCTATCTGTCCTCTTCATTGTAATGCACGAACTACTCGAACATGTTAATCTGTATTTTATTGTATTGATTTGTAATATACTGTCCTTCCAGTGTTTAAAAGATATAAATAATGACCATCTAATGACATTGTAGGAAAACACTGATATAAGTAATTTGTATGATGGCTGATGTCTGCCGTATACTTCTGTTTTTTGGGGGTTTGAAGAAACGCACATACACGAAATAACGGCATATATATTCACACGAATAACAACAGTTGCGCCAATACGTAAATAATGTTTTTGCGTGTTTTTGTTTTGGCGAACTTTTAACCCGCCACACGCCTCACGCAAAATGTCACTTATTACATTTGTCGCCTTTTTGTCGTTCGTGTATATGTCCTTCAAACCTGCCAATGCGACAACATGCAAAAGACGACAATATACGCACAAGCATGACAATTATGACATTAGGCGCCGCTTGTGTCATTCTGGTGTTTTGTCGTGTTCCCGACCTTCAAACCCGCAAACACGCAAGAACGACAAGGCAGAAATCAGGCACCATTTTTATGTTATTCAATTTTTGAATGTGTGATTTCCAAATCCATGCAATACTTAATGTTTCGATACTGAACTACTCGTCAACACACATTTGAGGTCCCATTTATATTTAATTACCGAAATTATAACACTTTCTTATGCATCCTATTTGTACAGCAAAATCATTTTGATTATAACAAACAGATTGTCGCTTACTGATTATTCCACATAAAAATGTCGATTCGATTCAATTACGCAATCATATGCAGATGATATTACAAGAAAAACACGAAACAAGTGTTCCCGGTGTTTATGTTTGCTGTTACCTTGATGCTGTATTGATTTCTAATATGCTTGCCAAGAAAAAGTACATTTGTTTAAACGGGACATGTTTGAATTGCCCTTGAAATGATATCATCTTGTCGATTTTTATACCTGCGATGCTTCAAAACCAACGCAACCTGGATTGCAGATGTGTACTAAACACATCTTTTAAAACTTGCTAACGATCGACCGAACTCTAAAATGTTATTTATACAAGATGAAATTGTAACACCATCATCCGACCGAAAACAAAAATATGTTCTTTAGTTCTTTTATTTTCAGTCATATACATGTTTAATTTTTATTGTCATATAGTTTCAATTTCAGAAACAAAACAAACATTGCTGAATAACAACAAACATGAGGCTTACAGAGGATGACAATTTCGCTCGTGCAAATCGGAATGTATCGTAGTCAATCCATAGTGAATTCACCGCGATAGCTAAACGTACAAATGAAGGGTTGTGTTGATAGGCAGGGTAATCGTATTTCTTTATGGAAATAGCGGAACCGTTTGAGATTTGTATAACCAATCAGTTTGGAATATGTGGACTTGTTTTGCTTTAAAATCCTCTTAAACAATAATTACGAAAAGTGCAAAAGATAAGTTAAAACAAACTTTGTGAACTGAAAACGTTAAATAACAATAACTATAACAACCAGTGCAGATTGTGCTGTAAAAGATAAAACACACATTCATACACGAAATAAGTTTGGTATACAGATGTGTTTGTTCATTTAAGTGGTTACCATTATAGTCAGTGTAATGAATTTTTTTTGTTAATGTTGTTCGGCCAATTGCATTGCTTATTTTGGTAAAAAAGTATATGTTGGCAACAATTGCAACCAAACCCAAATTTAGGTTTTCACATGCATACCTACATTCATCTGCGAGCTTTGAAAATAAAAGTATGTTTATGTAACAAGTGTATTATTCATGTTAGGCTTTTGCATTAATATTGTTAAAATCATCCGGAAAGGTACCAATTACAAGGAAATACAAATGCAAACTAAGATAAGGCTTGTATTGTATTAGTGTTTAAAATGTAATACACACATGAAAGTGTGTTTGGCTTCCACGTGTGTACTTAATTGTTTCATTTTGTTTAATAAGCACTGAAAGTGTCGGATTTACATGTGATTTTTTGGTCAGTGTAATACTCAACATAATCCTCAAAGTGTCGGTTCTTTACATGTTCTTTTGTATGAGTTGTAGGCTTTTCCACTTTCATCTTCATTTCGAAAATTGTTAATATGCTTATCTAGTTCGAATATGACCTTAAATTATTAACAGGAATTTATGTAGGATAGATTTGAATACATTTATGTTGATATACTTGTATTAGACTTTGAGGCTATGAGGTTATTTGTGTTTAAATACATTGGAATATAACACGTTTGATTTTCGTAACTATAAGCCATTTTAATCCCAGATGTTTTGTTTTGCAATGCGGTGTCCCCATTACTATTGTTGCCTTGTTGCGCATGAGTGCTGGTAATCGGTCGGTCTGTTTGAAAATGCATCACTTGCTAAAATAAATAACCTCATGTTGGTAATGACAGTCGACCCCTGTCGCAGAAGCTTGGGTTTAAATTGGTATATATTTAAACTTTAATGAATCTTTTTGAACGGCCCTTTTTGGTAAAATACTTTAAGTATATATAAGTATATATTCAGTTAGAGTATTCGACCATTAGTATTTCCTTATTGTCATACAATCTTTTCAATTGATGAACAGTATGCATCACAACTTAGCATTTCGATATATGTTTAAGTTCTACGACTTAATATAGCTAATCGATAACGGATGTTTTATGTTTTATATCGTGTACTGAGAACGTACATTCTTGCTTTCTTATACCTGGGAAATGGTGTTCAAGCCATTTTCTGGATAGTGTCTGTCTTTACATAATTCACTTTACAAGCACCGAACATACTATCGTATATAATGATTTCAATAGCAAACATATAGTTCAGCGAATCCAATATGTCTCAAGGGTTTTCGGAAAATATTGTCTTCCAGGTAATACAAACAAACTATTATAATCAGTGTAATGATTATCCAACAAGGAAAGGAATCTTTATTCATGGACAAATGTACTTACAGGTAGCATTCCGTTGGCATCCGAACAATAATAAGTACGATGAAGTCATTGATCTCCTCCATTGTTTTTTATGCGAGTACAAGTGTACATTGGTCACATAGACGGGCTTATTAATTGGATCATCAATCGATGAATTTCGTATCCGTGTACACCAAACATTTAATGTGGGAACAAATTTAACGTTCTAGTCTTATTATGTGTATGTTTATCAAAGCTTTGCACACATGTTAATAATGCACAATGTATTAAGATAAAGTTTAATACTACAATTGTTTCCAACAAAGCTGTACTAGTGGGCCATAGCAATCAAAACTTCTAGCTGTGGGTGATGTGTTGCAACATGCCGAAAGGCTCCGATTGTTATTTACAATAGATGGCGGCATTATTTAAATTTCGGTTCATGTCCATGAAATTAAATATGTCGTCTATAAACGTAAAGTGGTATCCTAAACTATACAATTGTATAGTCGAATAATATGCGACATTTAGGAAATTTACAGAGACATGTTAAACATTGTGTGTTTGCAAAAACTACTGCAAAACAAGTCTTTATCTCAGTGTATACGCAATGTTTCTTTTTCTTTTGCCAAGTGCTAACAACGCAGAATAAAAATATAATTCAATTAATATAATAATGTTAAGTTACTGAACAACTGGCTGCCAAAGGGATTTAAAAGATGCCTATATCCTAGGGGTCTCAATTTCGTTATATTAAGGTTGTGGTATTTGTAAATGAATGCATTGGCCAAAACTGTTGGAATAATTTTTTATTAGTTTATTATTATTATTTAAGCTACTGCAAAACAAGTCTTTATCTCAGTGTATACGTAATAATGTACCGTTTTCTTTTGCAAAGTGCGAACTACGCAGACAAAAATATAATTCAATTAAAAAAATTATGTTTAAGTTACTGAATAACTGGCTGTTAAAAGGATCTAAAAGAAGCTTAGAGCTTAGAGGTCTAACTAACGTTATATTGAGGTTTTGGTATTTGTGAATGAATGCATTTGCCAAAACTGTTGGTAGTATCTTTTATCAGTGCATTTATGTGTGAAACAAAATTCCACAACGTCTTTATCCGGCGCAGGTAACGTGAACTACTGCCGACTATCAATAATTATAAGGTCACCGCATTATAATGGAAATGTTTACGATAACAGCAGGATAAACGCAATTTTCTCCGCTTCGAAAACATATATAATAAAACAAAAAATCATTAACAAAAAGGTGTTAAATTCATTTAAATAATTAACACAGACAAACATGGATTGAGTCTTGAAAATAATAACAATAAACTTCCAAATGTAACAAATTAATTTTATTATATGTATTAATGCACTCAGTGGAAACTGAGATTAAATTGTCTGATAGATAAGTACGAGTTACTTAAAAAACACGGTTGTTCATGATAATGGTTATTGTTTAAAACACATGACTAAAACTGGTATTAAACTGAGAAAGTACTGAAAGCACAATCATTCGTACTGGATTTAAAGAGAAAGCCTAATCATAAAAAACATATAATCCTCAAGTGAATTTAAGTTGATTTAGAGTGTATGCATGTAAGTGAATGAAAGTTGCCGCACACCCTGTCTGAGTTTGTCTATTTCCAGATATATCATCGTCAGATAGAAACCATTACAATATTCAGTTTGATCTTAAGTAAAAGCCGGAATTGCGTCGGTTTCATATAAAAGACAGCGCAGCCATTTACATGTCACATCGATTTAAACAAAATATCTCACTCGAATAGACTAAACTATTAGTGCCGAGAAGTATAGATTACTTTTTGATAAACGGAGCATTACATCTCATCTAAAGCTTTTAAACAAAAGTTGAGTCTTAATGATGAAAACCAAAAGCAGAAAACGATTAATTTCCGATAGTGCAAGGAGAGTAAGAAAAAAAGTATTTAAGTTTAAATAGATCGTGTACTCATTTTCAATATGGCTTGATGAACATAACGAGTTATTTACTTAGTTTACCTATTAAAGGCGAGTGTTTACGGTTTTCTTATTTGTTTTTTTTTTAAAATACATAAATCGTTAATGAATAAAAACGAGAATAAAAGTTCCAAAAAGAAGTACAATTGCAAATAATTGTCTGCTGCACAGCAGAAAACTACTTCGGGTGCGCAAGTCATGTATACTGTTGAACAATAATATTTGCATAAACGTTCCTGCGACAGATATATGTAATGTTGGTTCTGCAACAAAAATGGACAAAAGTTCCCGTATCAGCGTAATTTTGTTCCTTATACTTTTATTTTATGTAAACATTATTACCTTGATGGTGCAATATAAAGATTCCTGATATATTTCGTATAGTATTCCTGATTAATATTCATATATTTGGTTTAAGTTTGCGAGAATAAAATGTTTGCATTAAATCGTTTATTCTCCCTCGTGTTAATACAGGTGTAGATGCACACGTATACTGACGTCTGTTGCCATATCAAGTCTTACATAATATATCTCCCATGCTGCTTTAGTAAAAAATACCGCTCGGAACTAGTATATGTTCTATATTATTGTCTTCAAGTAAGATAGGATTTAAATCATTGTTTTGTATACACAACATATTATTTTATGAAAATAATTTATGTTTAAAAACTCTGATATTTTGAACAGTTTAAGTAAAAAAATAATAATTTGTGAAAACAAATAATTATTCAGTGAAAAAATAGTTTAAAAAAACTTTCTGAAATATTTACCTAACGTCAATCTTCTCCTAGGTCAATAGTTTAAATATGTTTAATTGATTAAATGTATCTTACATAAACACAGTTAACATTTAGTTTTCATGCTACTGTTTTCACGGAGGCATTGGTTTATGCCAAATCAACACTTGCCATAACATAAGACAAGGGCAAAGGTACAAGACAACCACAACCGTGAATGAATGGCACTAATCAGCGCCTTCAAACGGTCACGGATTTTGTGCGTGTTATCATCACATTTGATCCATGTTCAAGTCCAAGTTTTTAGTTTGAATAATACACCTTTCTGCCAGACTCTATCGAAAGCTTTGCTCATATCAACAAATATAACTCTGACCTCTAAGCCATTGTCTAGGGCTCTGCAAATGAATTATAAATATATGTTAGTCGAATCACCAGGCAATAAACCAGATTGAGTGGGCGCAAAAAATGAATTTGCATTTAGAAAGTCACACATGTGTTTGTGTAATATTCTCTCAAAAACCTTCTCAGTAGTATTAAGGGGTGATATAGGTCGATAATTGAACTTTAAGGCTGGATCACCCTGTTTGAAAACCGGGCACACATTTGCAATCTTCCAACAAGAAGGCATTTTGCATGAATGTAGACAAAAGTTAAACAAATCGCACAATGGATAACTTTACTGATACATTGCCATTTTTAGAATTCGATTGCCTATTCCATCAGGACCGGAAGCTTTTCCAACCTTAAGACAGTCTATTGAGTCAATGACTTCCTCATGTGTGATATGACTATAATGAAAAATGTTATCGTTTGCGTTGTGTATATATGGAAGATCGTGATTTCTTTCAATGGAGCACTGGCGCTTGCAAAATACTCGTTTAAGTAAATACAAACCAAGTATTTTACAACCAAGTAAATCAATTGTGTGTAAGCGCATATATTTCGTTTGTGTTTCGTTCAGAGAACGACGCTAACGAATATGGCAATCTAGAACAATAACCATGTAAACGTGCTCAAACCTTAAAACTTGAAACTTGCTTATTTGATGAAAAGCCTATTTATATAATTATATTCAATGGCGCTGTACAAAACATATAAATATACATACAATTTAAATAAAAAAAAGAGTGATTGATACTTTTATCAAGCATTAATTAAAGGATTAATAATCTGAAAATGTGTGATATAAATAAAAATTAAAATGCTATAAGAAACTTAAGCAATAAAACAATACAGGCTACGATATTAAAACACAGGAAAAATAAAATATTATGTAATAAATTGATATAACTAGGGTTAAGACAATAATTATAATGATATTATTAGCAAAGTTTTGGCAACATTAAGACACTTTTTTCATGAACTGAAAGGATACGTGAAAGGATATTTCTGCACTCTGGCTGTCGGATCCCACAGCTACCGGTCACCCGTCACCCTTACGGACACTTCTTTTGGGTTTTAACCTTATTTGAACTATTGCGACTACAAGTCACAAATAGACTGACCAAGTGTGACTACAAGACACAACTTGAAGGTTAAAATTTCAGTGTGACTATAAGACACAACTAGAGGGGCTAAGCGTGACTAAAAGACCGCTGTATGATGTCATTCAATCATTGAGCAAAGAAGCCCTAATGATTTTTGGTTACCGGTCACTTGTACAATAAATATCCTTTTCGAGCAAAGAAGCCCGCACAATTCTTTAATTTCTTGGTCCTCCGAGTCATGGNATATTGGCTTATCTATGTTTTTTTTATTGCGGTAATAACCAACGGTTTGTAGTTCCGATGCGTAGGAAATTAACTACGATGTCGAAAGCCGATGTAGTTTGATGACAAACATCGTCACGACACAACGTTGGTTAGTATCGCAAAAATCACCACTAAGCTGCGAACTCTTAGTGTTATCTATCGTCAACTTCGATGAAAAGAACATTTATGCGTTTTATGCCACAAGTATTTTACCGTCCTTACAGAAAACGAGTTGCGGGTCGGTTTAATGTGTAATTGATTTTACGCTGAGGTCCACAACTACTTAATTTTATGGAATTCTTATAAGTATGTTAAATACGGGATATTATGTATCGCTTCCCTAAGGGATAAGATGCGAAATCAGGTCATCCCTAAATAGCAAACAACAAATATATGTATGCACTATTTGTCTTGAGGTACAAAACACGTATTGATAATGTCCCAAGATTTAAGTTCGCCGAATGCAAAACAAAGAAAACGTTGTTGAGCTTTATATGTGAAAATCAATATATATAACAATGCGTGTAAACATTTATATGAATACAACTCAAATGTTTTAGTGATGATTTCCGTTTTCCGAATTGCTGAACGATGTATATTGATAAGACTCGTCTAGTCAACTAAGCGTTATTTAATATTACGGCATTTGCGGAAGAAACCTTTAACACGATACAGTAACTACCCCCATGCACTATGCAAGGAAAAACATTTCAGACATTAAGCGATTGGTAATTCCCAAAATGCGGTGATTTTATCAAATAATCGTGTTGCTGCATTTTTACGAATATTGACAGGAATACTCTAACCAAACTACAAACATATCGTTACCACTTAACTCCTGGTGTAAAAAAAACAAATTGTCTGTCGGCGTTTTTGGGAGACCGTTGACTCTAATTATATAACATGAAACTAAATATAATGTTTTTATTACGAGAGTCACGCATGAAACTCAGTTGTTCTAAAACATTGAAGCATATTTAAAAAAACATCTAGAAAACAAAACTAGGTTTCACTGTATATATTTAGGTAAATCACTCTTCATATCCATTTTACTTCTTTAGTGTACTGCATTTGTTTTCGGTACACCACACGACCTAATTAAACTGACTTCAGCTATTAGTGATGTGTACATCGTTTTCAAGGTAATGTAATCTCTGTAAAACTTATATAAAACGCAAAACGCTTATCTTGCAATGATTTAAACATCAGCTTGAATTTGACATATTGAAATCTCGCTTCAAAAAGACACATGCATCATTAATGTATAATCCCTTGATTATTGTCTTGACATTGTCATGTCCAAGTTTTTGTGTGTGTAAATAATAAATCCTTAAACATTCAGCTATTAATCATAAAAAGTAACACTAAAAGTGCGTCAGAAACATTTTAAATATGATCAAGCGTCGATTAACAAGCTTTGATTGTATCTTCTGCCACTTAAACTACTAGTATATCTGACGCACACTGTTATATCCGACCAAAGGTAAGTTATATCCATTCGATATGATGTGCAATACTATTAACTTTTGTTAATAAGAATGTCCTTATCAGTACGGTATTCATATTATATTGCACAGAACTAGAATAAACAATGATACAGCAGAGAATTGCTTTTGGGGACGCATTGATGATGAATATTATTTTTCCGCCAACGCCTGTAATTCCATGTAATTATGCCACAGGATATGAACACCGGATTTCAGTATAAAACTCTAGTTTCCTGATATCAGCATTCCCTTGATTACTTCACCATACGTTATTCTCGTCATGCGATTGGCGGAAGAGAATCCGAAGCCGATAATTTGCGTACATATAAGAACATTCGTAAATTGTACACTATATGAACAAAGTTTGGGGAATATGTTAAATCGAATGAAACACCGCTTTTAAACAGAAAACCCACCTAGTCAATGCTAACTTAAGCAATAGTTGCAACGAAATATCCACCAACTTTATCATGATACAACTTGTATACGGTTTAATATTAAAATAATTTAAGAATCCGTCAATGTTTAACGGTATTTCGTAAAGAAATATTCTCCTGTAGTACATGCAGACGTTAACAAGAAATACTGTATGATTCTCCTAAGCATTATACAATGTAAGTCTGTGTAATGTTTAGTTTAAGGCTTTAATGTTTTGCAAAAATGTCATGTCAACAGCGATGAGTCCCATCTTATCCTATGCGTGTTATTTTTGTGAATAGTGTATTCACATCAGGCATATTGATACTATGCAATCAATATGGGTATTATTTATTTAAACTGATTACATATGCGTTGCAATATTATATAACACTAATAATTGTCTCACAGTTTCACACAAAACAAAAATAGTTTATATAGAGGAGCGATATATCACTATTCCTACGGGCTTTTATCTGAACACAAGCATGTATTTAAAAAACGTGTATGTATTTTTGTGTTTTTTTTTTGTTTAATTTAACAAACTCTTAGTTTCTACACATACAAAGCGCAAGGCATTTCAATTAAATTTGTTTATTGAAGGATGTCATTGTCTTGCCAATAAACCGTATAATGAAATGGCTTTAGGTCCTGGTAAAATTGATAGCTGAATACTCCTGGAAGCCATTCATTGACTTTATAATCCACTTTTTAAACGTTTGTCCCGTCTATCTGCCCGAAAAGTGCCGTCTTATTGGAAAACTGCAAATGTGTGTCTTATCTTAAAAAAGTGTTGATCCAGCTCTAGAATCACCTCACCGACCGATATCATTAACAGATATGACAAAATAAAGTTAATTTTAAGATCCAATCATGCCCAGGCATTAATTCAACTTTCAGCCTCTAAAAGCATTACCAAACAATGATTCATTAGTATAGTTTAACATGTAAGTATTTGAGTTATATATCTAAGCATTTCAACTCACATTTCAGATCGCTAACAATAAGTGATTTTACCACGGGCAAAGTCCAATGCGTTTGACATAATGATCGGTGTTCCAATGAGCTCCATTTAGTATCCTCTTCTTTTTCTGCTGTATAGTTCGGTAGACTGGATGCATTTAATGTATGATTATATCCTTTATATACATATATGGCGCTGCGTCAACGGGTTTTATAAAAAGGATAATTGACCATTGCCTTTAGTTGTCTTCTACTGTATATGTGCATGTACATGATGTTCGAGTATTGATTTAATTAACTTTTATTCAGATTTACCTAGTTTTCATACAGAAAATATGACAGCAAATTCGGTAATTTTATAGAACAAATATGTTATTATAAAAATGATAAGAAAACAGTATCAATCAGAACAATATAGTAAACTAAACCAAACTAAGTTTGATTGCAGGAAGAAACCATGAACATGATAATTTTGCAATTTACGTGCACATTACGAGGAAAATCACTTGCATATTTATTCGATATTAGCTAGTGGTTGAACGAAAAATGGCACTGATTTTATCAAATAATTGTTTAGCTTCAGAACGACAAGTGTTGACAGGAATGTCTTATCCGAATTACAAAATGACGATTTACAACTGAACCATTTTTACTCCTAAATGAAATAGTATGCTTGTCAGTCACACACCAATCCCGTTGTCAGGAATGCCGTTCACAGTGTAAGTTTTTTAACAACAGTTTGACTTTAATCGCTCGCTGAAGACCCGAGATAATTGCGCCTAACGTACCCCTCAACAGAGAAAACAGTAACTTTACATTTTCCTTTGTCGTTGAAATTATGAAGTTACAAAAACATGTTTTGCTGTATCATGTACATATTTTGAATATATGATTTAACGTATGTCCTTGCATTCTAGGGAACGCGTGCTTACTAAATTAAACAGTGTTAAAGTTATGTTTAAATGATCCGATGGAAAATGCAATAAAAGTATTTTTCAGCCAATAAAATCCGTATGAGAATGTATTACGTCATTTTTTTTCTCTTGTGTTAAATATGTATTGAATTTTTTGCATTTGTTATCCAACGTTCTAATAAATTGAAATCATGTGCATGGTTTAGAATCGTTCATCACATGTAGTTATAAACTAGTGTAACAGGAGGTAAAAACTTGCATGAGGAGAATTTATTGTAAGTATTGAAAATTAACAATTAACTAAATCAGCACGGCAACGTAAAAATGACGTATGCAAAGGACATATAACGAATACATAAGGAATTAAGCGACGTTTTGAAGCTAATGGTGACAGCCGAAAATTAACAAGAAAATGGACAACCAAATGGAGATAATTAAATACTGAGAAGCAAACACTAATTGACGTTTTAACCTTAGGGAAAGGCACTCTTATCGGATAATTAATAAGTGGCTGAGCACGTTTTAAATATTGTATGCTGTTTGAATATTTTAGTAAAATGTGTGTATACCGTTAAACAATACGCCTAACAATAAGTATTTTTATACATTATCGTTCATAATCATTATGCGTATTTGTATGTTTACTAGAGAACATGACATGCTCAGTATAGAACGTCTTGTTCTTGCGATCAGTCTTCTATTGATTATTTTGCCATAATTCTCTGCACGTCATGCACATTGCGGAACACAATCCGAAGCAGAGGTCTGCATGCATACAAGAACATCCTTATTGTGTATCCACAACGTACAAGAACAAACTTAAATGTTACGTTATATACACCACGTTGGGGAACAATGCCAAATACATACATGCGAATAAAAGTCATAATTGTAGGCTCTGAGATCTAATAATATCAATGTTTTACCAAAAACAATAACCATGAATACGTACTCATTGAACGCAAAACAAAACCCTATTAAGATGTACAAAGTCCCACAGTTATTATCTGGAAACCATTTTTGTACGTTAGTTTTAAATTCAGATGTTTCTCAGAAGTCTTGCAAGGAATCGTAAAATTCCAGACTCGTTTATTTAAGGCAAGACCATACAAGACAATACAGGCAATACAAGACAATACATACAATACGATATTTAACATAAAGTCACGATTAAAGCTCAACACACTATTTGTCTCAGAAGTCAAATACGGATATCAAGTGTGGCTTAATCCACAAAAGAATTAATTGCGGAGCAACATGTTTTGAAAATAGTTTAGAAGAATTATCAAAAATGTGTATGCATGTGCACCCGTAAAAATTTGTTATCACATAACTGGTTTCTGTACCTTATTTTACGTTTTGTAATGATAAATCTAATTATGGCGTACAAGGCACAGGGCACTATTGGACGTTGAACTCAGACTTTGGTTTCATAGCTAATACTTATAATTGGCAAAATTGAAGTGGATAATACGTTTCTAATACCAATTCACATTTCCAGTAAAAAGAAACAATCTGATTATGACATCGCACCTTTTTTGGTGCATTCACATTCTGACAAAAGAGACCCTCATTTGTGGAATAACGTAGTACCATACTCAATATAAAAAAGTTCAACATTTGTATCATATTTGCATATGAGTTATTTACAGAATATTCGATAATTAAATCGGTTAATAGATGTATGTGGAAATACGAGTATGCTATTTATATATATATGACAACTTGTGTCAAAAAACATCATGCTTTATTATATCAGAGAGACTTATTTTGAGGGTGGATCTTCGCTAGTTATAACTTTCAAAACACTGCCCCAAGACACGCTGTATATTCTTGATTTGTTTTTGCTTCCCTTTATAATTTATGTTTTCTTCTTGTTTAGATCCCGCATTGAAATCAGAATGTCAAATGTAAATTAGAACTGCCAAAATATGTTTTATATGGCGCTATCGAGTCTGGACATCTGCGTTCGAATACATGCGAGGGATTCTACCTGTTATCGTAAGTTTGTATCAAAACCGGACTTCTTATCCAAGGATCACGTTTTAGGTTTCATAATGCAGCCACATGACGTATATGTGGATAAAACTCATGAAATTATATATTCGACCATTTTATCCATACTTCTGATTTAAGTAGAGGAGTAGACAGGTTCTGTAATACACTTTTAGCTGGTTAACTATCTAATTCTTTAAACGTATGATTAGGTTAACTGAACACCGTGATATGACTAAAGTATTGTTGACAACGCCGAAAAGTCACAAAGAAAAACTGAACAGAAAATCGAAAAGGCCTTATCTGATGTGGCTACAATTGTTATCACCTGGGCTTTACATGGAAGGTCATCGTGTAACGCCTTTCATCTGAAAGATAAACACCAGCGGCCGGCGAAACTCAAGCTCATGCTGTGGGTTCGATTGATTTATCTGTGGTGAGATGACGAATTCCGATTGTATAAGTTTCATTGTATACGTGTATCTCATTTGACCTTTATAATAAATCAACATCGATAAAAATTAATTCTGTAATTCGATTATGCAATGGTAACTTGGTAACAAAAGTGAATCAATTAATACAATTGTCATACAATGTAGATACCATACAAACTCGCTCGGGGTCAACTCATTAAAACACATGAATGACGTTTGCTGGAAATGATAAACTGCTTTATGACAGGTCATGGTTGGAGAAGACTGTAAATTGTCATGTACTAAATGTATAAGACCAATAATGACAATGATATTGCATACTTTATATATTATATTATCAATAGGTTATATACACGCACACATGTTAAATGAAATACGGTATGGTAGAGATTTATAGTTTATCGTGGTACTGTCATATTTATTTGACACATACTACTTTATAAAATTAAAAAGTATGTGGTTAGACTAGTCATCCATAGGTTGAAGCTCCAACTGGGTGTTCACATTGATTATTCAAAGGCGATGATCCCATAATTAATGAGTGTGTGTATGTTCTCACATGTGTATGATCTCATTAAAGTGTTAATTGCTGGGTGAAGGGTTGACTTACCGTTCAACCGTTTTAATCCACACATGAGTTTAGTGTACCTTTGCAAGGCGGTAACCCCATCGTTAATCATTTCTTATGTTTTATGTCGTATTTTTGTATGTTGTTGTATTGTATAGATCATTGGTAATTTGTTTTACCTGAAAGATAAAAAGACAAGAATGTCTCTACTTATAATGATTCTTCATTATAAGTTTTCTTCAACAGTTAGTACCCTGGTTTAGAAGGCATATTATCTATATACATGTTTAAGATAGTATTTATTTAGTGTAAAACAAACGTTGAACTCTTAAAGCCAATTAAACATATCAATATATGCTAATTTGAGTTAATTCATATTATTGCATATGGTCAAATGATCATGATTAATGAATTAAATATGTTATCAAATGTCAAGCATAAACAATGAATAAACAATAACAATAACTACTTCATCTTATTTATAGCTACTAGACGTATTTATGGTCAAAACACAGTAAGTAAAAACTACGGTTTAAAAAAAAATCATTAAACACAATCAAAACATGGACAAGACAGTTGTTCTACACAACGTCTTTAATAAATTAATACATTACAATTTTAACTTAAGTTGTTTTACATTCACATTGGTATCTATTCTATATCACGTAATATATGACAAATTTACTCGTGCAAATCGGAATTTATTGTTGTCAATCCATAGAGAATTCACTGCGATAAACAGAAGGGCATGGCAATCGTATCAGTCTGGAATATGTTGACTCGTTTTGCTTTAAAAACCCTCTTAAACAATAATTACGAAAAGAGCAAAGAAATAAGTTATTAAACGTATGTGAACTCAAAACGTTAAACAACTATGACAACCAGTTCACAATGTGCTGTAAAAGATTAAACACAAATTCATATACGGAATTAATATGGCGTATAGATGTGTTTGTTCATTTAAGTGGTTACCATATTAGTCAGTGTAATGTTAAACATCAATCTCCTCCTAGGTTAATATTTTAAATATGTTAAAGTGATTTAATATGGCTTACATAAACACAGTGAACCATAAGTTTCATCAGCTGCCATGCTACTGTTATCACGGAGGCATTGGTTTATGCCACTTAAACACTTGCCATAACATAAGACACGGGCAAAAGTACAAGATAACCACAACCGCGAATGAATGGCACTAATCCGCGCCTTCAAAAGGTCACGGATTTAGTGCGTGTTATCATCACATTTGGGTCAAGTCTAACATATTCAAAAGTAAATGACGATAAACCTAATTGCACCATAATTGAAATTATAAGAAAAAAACAATAACGTGAATGAGTGTATTAACCTAAAATTGTTTATTATAACTCAATAATCGGATGAAAACCAGCATAAATGAGTGACATTTTTACTCATTTTACTTACAACATGCGGCGTAACTTTTGACCCAGGGGTCAGATCAAAATTCCAAATAGTGCATCGTCGCACATATGCTCATGGCTACCATGTGTGTAAGTTTCAAGGTTCTAGTGCTACATGTACAATACCTTAACTAGGATTAAGAAGTTCTACGTTAAAACATCTTATCTTCATTAAAAAGGCAAACATAAGAATATCGTATTTCGGTTATCATCACAACTTGTTCAATTTATTTGCATTTGGTAAAGATGGTCACAAGCCTGAGGCCACACGATTTATGTACACTTCTAGAGTAAACTAACTTGTTGTGCTGACCATATCTTGCGAATTCAGTCAGTATCGAACGTAATGGATGTTAATGTATTATACCGTTTTAAAACATGCTTGGCTACCAAGATGTTTGTATAGTGGCACTTTGTTACAGTAATAGTCCAAGTCATGTATGCCGGTGCGTATATAGTGAAAGAAAGTAAAAAAAAGTCTGCTTTATTTATACATGTTGATAACCAATACAACTTCTGTTTTATAAATAAAATCACAAAGATACAAAATGTCTTAAATAACTTCGCAATGTGCACTGTCTTGAAAAATTTTAAATCAAGTTTAGTCTGATTTGAAGGACAATTGAATGCACAGTTTAAGCAAAACAAAACATGATAAGTACGCGTTTTTCGCCAACACTTGACATTTAATTGAACAATCACACCTATGTAGTTTAATACAGTTTTTAATATTAGTGTTTTATCAATTGCCATCGTGTTACAATTGATAGTTACCAACTTAATTTCGATTATGCGAAATTAAGTTGTAAAATGTATTCGGTTTCATCGCGAAAAATATCAATTTCAGAATAAAATCATTTATCTTTACAATGATATTTACTCATATATACAATACGATTTGCCGATGTTATGCTTGTATGCGTTTTCCAAAATGTTACCTATTCAAATCCGGACACATTTAACCACTTTGATAATCAGGCGGCATGTTTACTTAAATTATATACATCTCATTTGCCTTCGATGAATGATCAACAGAGACATTTCGGTTCAGGCATTCACACGAAAATACAAGCACTATGTAAAACATAACATATGTATTTGCTTCAAACTTATTTACATTTTGTTTACATTTAAAAACTCGGCTGTGTGTACGTAGGTTGTGAATCCAATGATACGATAACATGTTATTGATAAGGTAATTTCATTCATTGTTTTTGTCCTTTCATACACACTTTACATGTTTAACATAATTGGAATTACTTGGACAGTTTTCGACACTGTTGTGTTCGACAGATTCATCAAATTTACTTCCCAAGTACGTACCAAGCGGTAATACTTGTATGATAATTATGAGAAATACAATGAAATTTCTAATTATAAATGTGTATGATTACTTTTTACAGTGGTCTGTGCAGTTCAGATTATTTTTTTTCAATTCAAAACGCGTACGATGGTTGCCGGAATAACAGGTATCTAATTATTTGCATTCCACGTGAAATGAGCCCATACATTTGCTGTCTCTTTCGCTCGTACATTAAATGTTCTATTTACTTTCTTTTAAGGTAGCGCACCCGTAATGGGCACCTTTCCAAATATAATCTAATGTATTATTTTCTTAATCAGCATCATTTCACTGAACTACATGCATATTTTTAGGTAGGCTTTCCATGCTATTTAAATAAATGTACTGATTTTTTTCAAAACCACCCCGACGCTCGGCTTTTGTCCAGTTTATTTGCAGCCCTGGGGTATATGAAAGTTCCATAATTCACCCAGATTTCCAAATATGGGCATGCAGTTGGTGTGTACAGATGCAGTAAAGGTGTTTAAATGTTAAACAAGATGAAATAAGTATTCTTTTACAGACATTTATTTTTTAATAGCTTTTTATCTATGGAAGAGCGCTATGAAATGTAAATGGTTTCAGCCAAGTAGAAATTGGGTTGGTTAAAAACAAAGTGTCATAACATTCAAAATAGCTTCATTTAAGTAATATTTTGAACTAAGTTTTTATAGATACACTTTATACAGCAAAAATACAAAGAAATATACAGATTTACCGTTTACTTTTTGAAATAAAAAATAAAAATGCAACATGCATGATTCGTATTTTCAGCAGTAAATCACCCAATTTAGCCATAACGTTGTATTAATTTTAAGAATTGAAGAATGTGCATAAAAAGTGCAACATATTTAACAATAAACATAGCTTCTATGCTATATTTAATCAAATTACTTTAGAAAAGAAATTAAACGCGTCGCAAAAACTATGCGGTGTTGGCAGGATTCGAACCCGCGCGGGAAGATCCCAAAAGATTTCCAGTCAAAAGCCTTAACCACTCGACCACGACAACAACACATTCGCTTCTGCTTAAATAAGATATCCATAAGTAAACAGGTAAAAAAGGCTCTTCGATCTTAGAAAAAAAAACGCGGGAAATCATTACGGGTGCGCTACCTCAAAGTTCAGAATGGTCAAACTGTTGGTCTTGTTTGATTTATGAATTCATGATAGTCGCTAGAACGTTAAATAATGCCTTCACATTTGACAAAAACATCAGTTATGACAATTAGTAAACTATACAGTACATGAACATTGGTTAGATTATAAGATGAAAATCAAGAAGCATAGCTTATTTGAGTGAAATACGTGGGTTCAAAAGATGGCTAACATAGTTATCTGGATAACATGACAGTTTTCCACTTGCAAGTTAACAACTGGTTATCTAAACGGATGTGAAACACAGCGTACGTTGATAAAGAGCCTGTTCGATGGCATGAAAATGTCATGTTTAATAAAATGTGTGGACATTTATATCAGAAGTCGACATTCGAAGTAGATCAGATATTATCAAACTTGCTTTTCCCAATAACTGCCATTGTGTGCACAATAGCTAATACGCACACACTTACTTTTTTCGTATCAATTGATGGAGTCAGATACTTATGCCACATGATACTGAAGTTGTTTTGAAATATCGTACGTATTATTGTGAACAACAATGCTGGTTCTTTCTGGATGCTTTACACTTTTAAAATGCAGATACATCTTGATACCCCCACTGTACATTTTCATATTTTTTCAACACAAATTCGCTTGATATGTAGTAAGAAGCGGTGGTAGTTATTGGTTTGATAATCAGGAAACTCTTTTAGGAAGACATACGGTTGAAGAGCGAAAGCTGTTGAACAAAACCTTTATGTTAACTTTTCATCTAGAGAAAATAACAATGCTATCCGTAATGATCACACATGTCTTGTAGGTTCTTACGTTATGAGAATTCCATGTATACACTGGATATAATCTCCTGTTGACAGCCTCTTTAACTAAGCCTTGAACTAAGATGACATTAGAGAATTGCATTGGGAACTGCATTTTCGTAACACAAGTGAAGCTATAAATTGGTTGTCCATGTACCATCAGACATGCAATTTGCTGCATTTGAAACAAAATGTGTTCAATATTATAAGAGTTGTACATTAAATTAAAACAACATCAGCATTGACTATTCACATCACATGTAATCGTAAAACGATGTGAACAATATAAATTATATGGCGTCTTTTTTTCGAATTTTCGCGTCGATATAAAAATAGATAAGTACTGAGCATAGGCGATGATAATGTGAAATGCATGTGAAGCTTTTATATTTTGGATGAGTTGTTTTTCTTCAATAAGCTGTTAAGATCACGTTTTGATAAATATAAGGCTTGAAAATAAGCAGATTTTTCGTCAAGTTATTAATTGCCATAACAAACAGACCACATATCCAGTGCATTTTGGCAATATATTTGGTGTTTATAGTTACCCTATGTTTTTACGCTGGAAATTAAGGACGAACCGGTACCGCGGAGAACATGGATACAGTATAGCTCTCGGCAACTTGTGCTTTTTTTAGGGAAATATAATGGATTTCAAGTAGAAGCAATTGGAAAAAAGCACAACCACTTAAGATTCGCGATGCAACAGCGTATTTGTTCATTTACTAAACCATGAAAATAATTTATAATATCCATTGCTGTTCCATAGTATGGTTACAGTTTACCAAACGATTGGGCTAATTGAGTTACCCATTATCCGTCACAGACGCTCGTTATACTATATTGTGCACCTGTTATCCGGGAAAGCATTGATATTGAATAAGAAATCACTGTTATGTTTTAAGAAAGGAGACTTCACTGGTAAACTTGCATACAGGCAGATTGGACTCATTAAATTTGTACCTTGCACACATGTTGAACAAACCCTTAAGTTTGATATATGGCAAATTGTTTTTAACATATTAAGGGAAATACTGGCTTTTATTTATTCAATTCATTCAGCTAAACATGCTATTTACAAAAAGATATGGTTATTGCGGTTCCTTCGTGCAAAGAGGTTGACTTAACTTTGGACCGAAGTGACAAGTGTAACGTTTACTCGTATAGGGAATATAGCAAAGTGTGACCTGAACGTTTGCTATACTGATGACCGGAAGTAAAATAAAATCTGTACATAACTAAGACCAAAACAATTAAAACATATAAATCGTAGGATTGTCCGCATATTGTTTTATTTCGCCCGCATTGTCAACGTTGTGCCAAATTATTAACTGATTTATTAATTCGTAAAATCTACCTTTTTACGACATACATTTATTGTTTTGTTAAAAGGTTATTGATACAAAACGTCAACATTAAGCCGTTGGGTCATATCTTAAACGAACATGTATTTTTTTTTACAAATGTATCGCTCACGAGTCAATGCTTCTGCCTATGAAATGTAAAATAATGATTTTAATATTTTAAAATTGGATTGGTTTGTATAGATCATATAGAAACACGAACATAAGTAACAAGTTTAAACATACTGATCCTTTAACAACTACATTGATGTTATTGAATGGGCTGACGATACAGGATGTGATTGGTCGGCTTAGAATGTTGCCTAAGATTAGTGACGATAGGCCTCAAATTATAACAGCTAACAGAATGACAGAACTGGATCAAAATTCTATATACCCTGCCCTTCGTTTGTCATCCATTAGTAACAGTTGGAAATACACATCGGCACAAGTCATCGGTAGATGTTAATAATCACTAACACAATTCAACGTTGTTTATTATGCCGTAAACGACTGCGGACGAGTTGTTGTTGTTGTTTATGTACATGCAAGTATTGTTTTGTCGGCTGACAATGTTTCTAGCCTACTTTTAAATTTTGCCAACAAAAATGCGAGGGGGCGATTACGCTTCGATTTATAGAAATTAGAAAAACAAATCTTAAAAACATATATCTTTATAGGTAACTTTATTGCTCAAGTATTCGAAAGAAAATGTTTTTCATACATAACCTTCAACAAAATATTTGCTTCAATCATAATATCGGTATAAAACGTTGTGATGTAACACATTCTAAAGAAATAAGAAGATACATTTTGGAAAAAAAAACACAACTGCCCCTTTGGCCACAACAACTCGATGAGATTTGAGTCAGATTTGTCGTACCTTTAGTCTTAAAATAGAAATTAAATGGTTTTATTATTTTTGTATTGGACCCCAATCGTCCAATTTGATCCACAGCCAATTGTTAAACAAGAGCTATTTTTTCTATTTAATTTGGTAAAGCCTATATTTTCACACCATATACTGTTTATTTTTCGTTAATTTTTCCTCTTGTTGCTCTGAAAGAGTCTTTTACAAAACAGTTTGAAAATGTATTTCGATAACTGCTTCTGAGTATCAAATCTCGAGAAAATGTTTAAAATGCATGAACATTTGGATTGATGGTATGGTTCGTATAAAGAGCGCACACAAATGACAAGTACAAAAATACTGGTCCCAAAAAAATATTGTGATTTATACAATAGGCTTTTTAAGAATGTTCACGATATGCCTTTCAATTATTAAAGTTGACATTTATGATTTTCTTATAAAATATATGTTTTATTGAACTTTCCAGTTCAATCATATGACGTTGAAATACACCTCAATTCATTTGTATATTTAAATGCACCATATTTGAGAATAATATGTCTGAACGTTTAAGATATGTCGCTCGCATTCGGTGAAACATACCTTCAAATAATCTCTGATTTATGATAAAACACGTAATAAGGAACATCAATCTTCCAACATTAATATTTAAACACCTGTTTTCAGTGTAGACGTATACTCTTTAAACTAGACATAATGAACCTAACACTCGTTGTAAACGTATAAAGAATTGTTTGAACAATCTAAGAGACCTCTTATGATAAATAATTAAGCAGACGATGCTCTTGCGAACGGAACATATGTATTTACAATACATACTGATTATGATTGCTTACTGAATAACAAGTGTAACAATCCGTTCCCTGCAATAAGAAAAACACATCCTTACGCATTACAGTCTTGTTCTCTATTATCAATAACTAGTGTAAACGACGTACAACAAACGGCTAGTAATTCATTTACGATTTCGGTACGAGTAAGCGAGTAAGCAAGATTGAGAATGGATGGTACATGGTAATTAAATATATTGAAAAATATAAGATGCATGTATCGATCGGTTAGGATCACCACTTATTCAAGAAACACACGGATGATGCCAATATTGTTTACGGTTGACCGAATTTCACAAAGAGGTTGTAAATCTTATAAGATTGTTAACAAACTCTTTATAGTATTGCCGGAGCTAATAACATCGATATAACCTGCACCCCTTTTAAATGCACTCATTCATTTTCATTGTACAACTTAGGAACTTGAAGAAAATAATCAATACATTCTGTAAACGATATACGCGCTCAATGTAACTATTGTATTACGACATTATTGCACCGGCACAGTAGTATAAAGGATGAATGTTATACTATATTAATACACAATCCTGTGTGTATGAATGTTGTTTTAAAATGTCAATACGTATTGTCCCGCGTTTCGTTCTATTGTGTGAACAATTCAGTGTTTGTAACATGTCTTTGTACAATGTACTTATACATTAATATTGCTTT
Source organism: Dreissena rostriformis (assembly GCA_007657795.1). NCBI lineage: Eukaryota > Metazoa > Mollusca > Bivalvia > Myida > Dreissenidae > Dreissena > Dreissena rostriformis. The sequence goes on from VMBQ01000193.1 coordinate 153,045, forward strand.
CCCAAGCTGTCATATAGAAACTATAGCGCAATTAATAAGAACAGGTTTGACTTTATAGCGTCAGAAAAACCAAAGAAGTAGTGTATTGCAACGTGAACAAATAGTCATTATAGAGAGTCGTATTCAGACATAAACATGCAATATAGCAAGATGAACTCGTAAATGCTGTGTAAGCTAATCGACAAAGCAATGTATCACATTCTTAAGGAACTACTTGTATTCGTCCAATACATTAAACTCGAATATAACGATGCAATAATATAGCGAAGAAACATATGAAAATCTGACGCGATCGTCATAACCTTGTTTGTGTTAACGACTTTGTCGCTGAGCTTTACGGCAAGCTAATTTATATGTAAACTGTAAGCATCTAAGCGGCCAAACACATAGTACGCTATAGACCGACATGATCGTGTATGTTTAGGCCCGTGAATACAACATTATGAAAGGCGTTTGTTTGCACAAGTTGATCTTCCTTATGCGCTTAAATATATACGTGCTTGTGCAAAACATGATCACGATGAAACAAATGTTGCAAGTCTTGTAAATAGAGGCGTACTCGTTCTGCCTCTAAATTGCACAACCTACGAGTTGGCTTACGACTTGACAGAAACAATTGCTTAACACGAGACATAAATCGGGTATATGCATTTTTCCATACGAAAACTCATGTATCTCATAAAACAGTCGTCATTCTGACTTTTGCCTGACACATTAAGCACTTGCTGTGACATACCATTACACTCATTTACATAACGAACTTTACTCGAAACTATGAATGTCTAAAAACGGCCTTAATTGCGTCTGTTAAGATAACAGTTTGATTGGAAGGTGATCGACTTGAAAGGTCTGCAACAATGTTTGTTTTATCCTATTGGTAATGGATATTGAATATGCATGCAGAGAGTGCGGTAGCCATCGATGAGAAGTGGCATCCAATTTGGTCCTAGTATACACTTAAGTGGGGTGCTATCGATCCGTACCTTAGCGAATAACCGTACAAAAATTGATCAACAACTTGTCCGATCAGAGACAACAATTCCAGCTTGTGTGCAGGATACTTTTACTATGCATTTCTGAGACCGTACCACCAGCTTCGACATTACAAATAAATGGACAAGAACAAACAGCATTTTCGAAGCAAGGTGTTGACGTCGACTTAGCAATACGACTTTCAAAATCATTGTAATGAATCGCTTTTAAACACAATACAATAGATTCGCTTTTGTGTCTCCTTTCTTTGTTTTAAGACGTACATGTAAATCAGTTAGAGGTTTTGCAAGATCAGCTAAACTGGTACAAAGCGCCTGTAATAGCCGGTTAACCAAAAAAACAATTCGAAGGTGTTCAATGGAGGATGGATTTGGCCAAGTTCTAAGGGCCTTTATTTTGACAGGATTTGTCTCAATACAGCTTTCGCGTAATACCAAAAATTAGTATGAGAGCTTGGGCAGATAAAATCTCACCTTTTGAGCCTTTCAGCTACAATCGAGCCATTTAAAAACGTTCAAAGACGAATATAATACAATCTCAGAATTAGTAGTACCATAAAAAAACGACAGTATCATAATTTTCAGTTGCAAATGATGTTCTGCCGGCATGTCCAATAGAAAGAGACACTGAGATAAAAACCCACTTGTATTTACAGATCTGTTCGAAAACAAATAGGTTGTGCAACAAATACGAGTCAACATATTTAGTACTGGTTCCAAGAAAAAGCTATTGACTAACAAAATCACAGTTAACGTTTCATTTCTGCTCACATGCATTATTTATGACTTGTATGCAGCCGCGTTCCGGTAAAACGACACTTTCTGTACCACATCGAGCTGGTGTATCTGTCAAATGATAATATATGGAGTTGACCTTAACCGCATAAGATGTTTCAACTGTCATTATAATTTCGTTCGTACTTCGATCCATACACATGATTCGTACCGCATATGGCCGCATGGTTTGATGAAGGTTTATCTCCCGAATCGTAACATAGATAGCGCTTATCCGCGCCTGCAGTCCGCCCGTCAAAAGTTCCCTTGCCCCACTTTCCCGCAGGGCCATGACCTTGCACCACATGTATGCTGGATAGGAAGGGTACAACGTTCAGCTGTTCAAAAGCGGTGTTTATACTGGTGCATGAAAGTACACACTAAAATAAATAAGGAGAAATAAATATCATTTATGAATACTAGGTTGATAATATAAATAGCAAGTAATTCACAATATGAAAAAAACAACACAAAAAATACAGGAAGTGTGAGTTGGAAAAGTAATCGCCGTTATATGACTGAACTTCTTTTGAAAACTGAACAAAGATACATCTTTTTCACAATCAGCGTTCATACTTGCGAATTGATTTAAAGAGGTTTGCAAGAGGAAATTTCGTAAGTAATTGGAGATTGTCGATAAAGTGAAATCAATGCAAAGACATGTACAACGACACTGAAACAAATACATCGGACACATACCCTATGACATTTTGATGACAGTAAATAAGGTTAAAAAATGGGTTTGACAGCTACAGCTAAAGCGAGAAAAAAAATCGATGCATCATCCTTTCCCTCATTCACGTCGTATTGGTTGCTTATTGAGAAAACTGTATGCCTAAAACGCCTGTTTATTTTATCTCCAATTAAAAGAGTGAACAATCGGCGGTAAACGATCGTTATGTTTAAAACATACCAATACATTGTACTTACTCTAGCGATGTATCGTTTTAATAGGCATATACTATCTCAAATGTTATTTTCGAAACAGATACGACGATAAGGAATAAAACCAACTAGACAAAAGGTTTAGAATAAATTGAACAATATAATATACATGATTTAAGTTTTGATCAATTGAAAATAATCATCCTTTTTTGGCTCGATTACTTATTATTATACGAAAAACATGTTCACTTGAACATTACCCACCTATCTGGGCAGATTAGTTCATACAAAACATGTACATACTGTTGCTTTTACTACAAATACGAGTCAAAGTGTCGGTATCAGCGTTATATATGTAGTTTTGAATTTCATTCAAAGGTTTCATTTTACCTTTTTACACAAATATTAGTGACTAGAGAACAATATATCTTTACCTTAAATTCAATCGCAGAAAAGCATAATGACCACGACTTCCGCTAGCAAATATAAGTTCAGTTTAATGTACTCTATAATACATTATTGTATAACAGTTCTGTAATTGTTTCCTTTACAAATAGGAGCAGTTATTCCTTTCCTTAATATGTAGTGCCCCTACTCGTAACTGTTATGACCGCATGTTTCTTTTAATCTTGATGTAACTCTGTCACACTGTTAATCGTAACATTTTCAATGCCGACGTTGACTCTGGTTCAAGTGCGTCAAAATATCGGTCATTATAGAAAATCTATGAAGAAAAACGTTTTACCAAGCTAGAAGCAACATTAATGACTCAATCTTCATAAAACATGGTCTGAAAGCTTATCTTGACAGCATCTATACCGAGTATCACTGAGGGCAATGCGCGTCCAACAACATGGCACCATGTCAAATCTTAGAAAAACCTAGTTACCACTTACGAAACGTCATTTATGACTCGATCTTGATGGCATTTGGTCGGAATGTTTATGTTTACAATATGTATGCCCCTGTTGTATGTGGGTCATATGCATTCGCTGTAATTCGATGTATACGATATAAATTTCAACATCCATATAGATTCATATTGGTCATAAAAAGTGCAAGTTTTCAATTGCACATGCCATCGCGTTTTGTCTGATATTAATGTATTGTATATTTCATTTACAAACAAAGCGATGCTCATTTTAATGTGTTAATCAATATAAACTAAATTTCTGGATCAGACAAAAATTGATTTGAACATCTGTTTCCGCTGATCTTATCTCGAATCGTTAGTGGTGTTTATATAGTAATGCCAGATTAAATAATAGTTTGCCAACATCCATAAGCTAATATATTTGTGTAAGTGGTGTTTATAACGATCTTATAAACTATATTTTTGCATATGTTGAAGGCATGATAATTATTGCTCATGCAGAACGTTCACATTACAAAAACAATATTGATTATAGCCTCATATCATATATCTTTTCTAAGTACAAGAATTTCCTACTTCTTTGCATTCACCGTCAAAAATTTGAAACAAATGTGATACAGAAATGTCATTCTAGATCCTTGGATATCCATCAAATATTTTAATGAGATCGTAATGGCGCAGTCGTGAGAAATAAAAGTAATAATCTTGGAAACGAATAACACATACACAATCGTTTTTGCACTTGTATTTCTATACGTGCAATGAATCAATCAATAACTCATTTTCAGCGGTATCAGTAGAGAACAATGATAGCGTTGTCAGCACCAGATAATTGAGCTTAATTCAATTCACGTGATTACAATTCTTAGATTGTTTCGAAGGTTAATGAACTTAAAAGCCAATTAACGTTATATCTTTATTTGAGTTGTGATGAAGATATTCAATCTTCAAGAAAACAGTAACAACTGTTAACCAAAGTAATATTATATACAGTGCATGATTTATTGGTATCAGTTCTTAATAAGATTTGTTGCAAAATATGTCATATCATGTCCCTGGGTTCAAGACTGGCCGCGTCCGGCGGATGCATTAAGTTATATAAACATTATCGCTACGTAACCTTTCGAATCTTCTCCTTACACATCACGAGAGACAGACGATTAACACTTTGTACGTAACATCGCTCAGTGGTTCACTGTAACATTTGTTCAAATCTTGCTCTTGTGTCAACACTGGCCAAGCCGATGGTGTCGAAATATTAACATAGCCTCATATAATGAAAGAAACGATATTACCAGAGCTTTGATATTGGGTATGTTTACATAATATAGTAGTCGTGTATAAACTTAGGTCAAATCATTCTCCACTTATCAAAATGGGTCACGCATCATGGGTCTTATTGTTTTAAACTTAAATAACAAAATAATTTAAACAATGCATTTTATGAAAGAACTATGGTGTATCTTTTGCTTTGTTACATGATATGTATAAATGTTCTCTACCAATAATTTTGAAATCATGTCCCTGGGATCGACATTGGTCCGGCAATAGGGATCTCGAGAATTTTATAAACTTGTTTGTAAAACACAACTTTTTTCATGAAAGATATTTACCTTCGGTATTTAGTACATAAATGTAACATAAGATCGTGCTCATATACACAGTTAATTCTAGCCATGTCACTTGGTAATGAAATATAGGCCTTACGGGTAACATTTTTGTTATACAAATTATCAACAACACTCCTTATTTTCTGTGAAACCATTAGGATCAGAGGTAACGTACTTGGTTAGTAATTAATGTTGAGATCATACCTCTGGTTGAAAACTGGACATACCGCAGAGTCGCATTGTTAATAAAGACCGTTTCATCAAAAATAAAAAAAACAAAGTTCAGCGATATACGGCCATTCTGGCTCTTTTGTTCAAGGCAAGTACCCGATTGCTTATATAATTATGGACAAAGTATACAACCCAAAATGAAACTTTAAACAAATTCTCATTGGAACGGTTAAAGAAAAATGTATAATCGATTAGCAAAATATGAATTTAATATTGTCAATAACAACCTACACAGGAAGTTGCTCGATTTATGGAGTGTCCATTATGTTGAACTGTATGTGTTTCTGTATTCACTTCATCTGCGCCTTTTCATGAATCTAATAAGGAAGTCACCCATCACCTTTCTTGGTTTCTAATAATGAATCACATCTGGACATGCATGTCATTAGGGAATAACATGTCCATTACATTAATGAAGGACCCTTAACGTTTGCTCATATGCGTGTAAGAAATTGGATTTCAGTACAAAACGGACATATGTTGGTGACGACTGATTTCACATTAAACATACCATCAAAACCTGTCAATTGTAATTGAATAGTTTTGCATTTTTATTTTATTAATTAATGTAGTGTTGTGCCATAATATATATTATATTGTTTGTATTATTGTACGTATTACTTTTTTAAATTTAAATACAACTACACTTTCAACTTGATTTTGGAATGTTTATACCGTCTACTAGTTATCATTCAACAAGCGTTGACATCGTTTAAAATATGGTTTAAACATATATTACCTTTTTAGAACATATATAAGACTTAACTTACATCTTCAAAATATGATGTCCCACATGACTTGAAACTGAAAGTCAAACCGAAGTCTAACAAATATTAAAACCTGAATTAAATAATGTGTATTTTCTAAGATAAATTATGAATATCTCGCAAAACGCAATATATATATATTCATATATTTGTATTTATATAATATATATATATATATCATATTTGTATAAAAGAACACACCAATGAGTATTGATAGCATCTGTTAAGACATGATATAAAATATGAGACTGAATAAAGGCGATGTTCATCCAACTTTGATTGTTTTACCTTTGTGTTTTTTCGAAGCGTCACAAGGATTTTTTTTTTTTGAAAATTGGCCAGAAGTATTTTTTATTTGTAATGTTATACCTTTAATTTCAAAGAGGACTCAATAGTTATGTTGGGATTCTCGCGATGGCTCATTTATAATCGAGAACGGTTGCATTACAGTGTAAGCTTTGTATTTCTGTATTTGTTTTGATGTTTTAATAAACCTGAAATCTTATGCGTTTGCGTGGGAACTTACCAAACAAAATACCTTTCGGATGGTGACTATAGTTCTTACAGGCGATTAACATTGGGTGCAGTATTTATTTATGATCAGAATGTGAACATGGTCCACACAAATTGATACCGATAACAAATAATTTACCCATCAATAACGCGCACAAATAAAGCGACTTTCGGAATGGCACATATTCAAGAATCATTAAAAAAACATTAATCGATAAACAACTAGACATGCTGTCATTTGAATTTAAACATTTATTAGCACGTTTCAATACTAACGGCCACCGAAAAATACTTTGTGCAAAAAAAAAAATCCACGGCGACAAAAACAAATCAAATGGAAAAAAAATCCATGCGAATCTATTTTGAGCAAAACAAATATTAATGAAAGAAATGGAAAAAGTATGTAAATACCATCAATATATATCAAACAGAAGCACTTTATCGCATGCTTTATCTAAATTTGAATATGTTTAAGGAAAAAGGTACTTAATTTTGCGAAATGTCGGTTTCGAAACCTTTTTCCGGTGACCGTTTACTACGAGAAATACATCAAATGATGAAACGACGCAGATTGAACAAAAACAACGTAAATAAATAAATTGGTATTTAAAACGTGTGTATGCAGGCAACATAAAGTGGCCACGTACAGATCGAAGACATAGTTCCATCTTAAACGCCGTTACAGCTTTTGAAACATGTTATATTGATATCAAAGTTGTCCAGGCAAAGAATGAGATTGTTCACAATGTTGATAGTGCTTGCATGCATTTTCATAAGACATCCATCCGTCTACACAAAACCATACACTTTGACTAAAGTATGTTATGGATTGCAAACAGAAAACAGGTAAACGCATACGTACTGAACAAATAACGTGTGCGTAAGCACATACATTAAAATATGTGGGCGCATGACACATCTTTCTAAAAATATATTTATTAGTTATTGTGATTCTAGTATACATTATATAGTTAGTTTGCACCATTTCGCGAAAACATCATTCAGTGTGTGCACCTGAGATTGTTTGCGTTATTCGATTGTCTGTTTAGCTCACCTGAAAAAAAGTCGTCCATCGGTCAGAGCGTCTCTGTGTACGAACAAGATAATATCACCAAATATAATAATGATTGCAATTTACTTTAGACTACATACGGAACAAGCGCAATAGTAACATTCCGTTCCTTGCAAGAAAATTCATGGATACGGAATACAGTTTTGTATACTCTCTTATTACATACACGAAACATANAAATATGAGACTGAATAAAGGCGATGTTCATCCAACTTTGATTGTTTAACCTTTGTGGTTTTTTCGAAGCGTCACAGGATTATTTGTTTTGAAAATTGGCCATTTTTTTATTTGTAATGTTATACATATAATTTCAAAGAGGACGCAACAGTTCGTATATGTTGGAATTTTTGCGATGGCTCATTTATAATCGAGAACGGTTGCATTACAGTGTAAGCTTTGTATTTCTGTATTGGGTTTGATGTTTTAATAAACCTGAAATCTTATGCGTTTGCGTGGGAACTTACCTAACAAAATACCTTTCGGATGGTGACTATAGTTCTTACAGGCGATTTCCATTGGGTGCAGTATTCATTTATGACCAGAATGTGAACATGGTCCACACAAATTGATACCGATAACAAATAATTTACCCATCAATATCGTGCACACATAAAGTGACTTTCGGAATGGCACATATTCAAGGATCATTAAAAAAACATTAATCGATCAACAACTAGACATGCTTTCATTTGAATTTAAACTTTTATTAGCACGTTTCAATACTAACGGCCACCGAAAAATACTTTGTGTAAAAAAAAATCCACGGCGACAAAAACAAATCAAATGGAAAAAAAAATCCATGCGAAAGTCTATTTTGAGCAAAACAAAAATTAATGAAAGAAATGGAAAAAGTATGTAAATACCATCAATATATATCACACAGAAGCACTTTATTGCATGCTTTTTCCGGTGACCGTTTACTACGAGAAATACATCAAATGATGAAACGAGGCAGATTGGACAAAAACAACGTAAATAAATAAGTTGGTATTTAAAACGTGTGCATGCACGCAACATAAAGCGAATATTGACAGGAATACCCTAACCAAACTACAAACAATTCGTTACCACTTAACTCCTGGTGTAAATAAAACAAATTGTCTGTCGGCGTTTTTGGGAGACCGTTGACTCTAATTATATAAAACGAAATATAATGTTTTTCTTACGAGATTCACTTATTGAAACTCGGTTGTTCTAAAAACATTGAAGAACAATATGTAAAAATTGTACTTATATAAAATTAGGTTTCACTGTATATATTTAGGTTAATCACTCTATATATCCATTTTACTATTCAAGTGCACTGCATTTGTTTTCGGTACACCACACGACCCAATTAAACTGACTTCTTCTATTAGTGATGTGTACATCGTTTTGAAGATAATGTTATCTCTATAAAACTTATATACAACGCTTATCTTGTCACGTTTTGTCTTGCAATAATTAAAACATCAGCTTGAATTTGACATATTGAAATCTCGCTTCAAAAAGACACGTGAATCATTAATGTATAATCCCTTGATAATTGTCTTGACATTGTCATGTCCAAGTATTTTTTTGTAAATTATAAATCCTTAAACATTCCGCTATGAATCATAAAAAGTAATACTAAAAGTGCGTCAGAAACGTTTTAAATATGATCAAGCGTCGATTACCAAGCTTTGATTGTATCTTCACTTAAACTACATGTACTAGTATATCTGACGCACAATGTTATATCCGACCAAAGGTAAGTTATATCCATTCGATACGGTGTGCAATACTATTAACTTTTGTTAATAAGAATGTCCTTATCAATACGGTTTTCCTATTTTATTGGACAGAACTTAGAATAAAAAAGATACAACAGAGAATTGCTTTGGGAGACGCTTCGATTATGAATATAATTTTTCCACCAACGCCTGCAATTTCATGTAATTATGCCACAGGATATGAACACCGGATTCCAGTATTAAACGTCTAGTTTCCTGAAATTAGCATTTCTTTGATTACTTCGCCATACTTTATTCGCGTCATGCGATTTGCGGACGAGAATACGAAGCCGATAATGTGAATAGCATTCGAAAATTGTAAATTATATGAACAATGTTTAAGGAATATGCTATATCGAATGATACCGATTTTGAAAAAAAAAAAACACTCAATGAATGCTAACTTAGGCAATCTTTGCAACGAAGTATCCACCACTTGTATCATGATACTACTTTTGTACGGTTCTAGACAAGTTTTAATTTAAATTGTTTAAAAGTAATATTCTATTGTAATACATTTAGACGTAAACCAGAAAGACGTTACGATTCTCCTAAGCATTATAGATGTAAGCCTTTGTTATGTGTAGTTTGAGGCTTTTATGTTTTGCATAAATGTCATGTCAACTGCAAATAGTGTGATCGTATGCTATGCGTGTTATTTTTGTGAATATTATATCCGCATCAGGCATATTGATACTATGCAATCAATATGGGTATTATTTATTTTAAATATTCACAGGTGCGTTGCAATATTATATACCAATAATATTTGTATCACAGTTTCACATAATACAAGAATAGTTTATAAAGAGGAGCGATATATCACTATTCAAACGGGTTTTTATCTGAACACAAGCATGTATTTAAAAAAACGTGTATGCATTTCTGTGTTTTTTGTTTAATTTAATAAAGTCTTATTTTTACCACATACACAGCGCAAGCCATTTCAATTAAATTTGTTGATTAAAGGATGTCATTTTCTTGGCCATAATCCGTAAAGTAAAATGGCTTTAGGTCCTGGTAAAATTGATAACCGAATTCTCCTGGAAGCCATGCATTAACGTTTTAATCCACTTTTTAAACGTTTGTCCTGTCTTTCTGCTTGCAAAGTGCCGTCTCATTGGAAAATTGCAAATGTGTGCCTTATCTCAACAATTGTTGATCCAGCTCTAGAATCACCTCACCGACCGATATCATTAACAAATATGACAAAATGAAGTAAAGTTTAAGATCCAATCATGCCCAGGCATTAATACAACTTTCAGCGTCTTAAAGCATTACCAAACTATGATTTATTAATATAGTTGAACATGTAAATATTTGAGTTTATATTTAAGCAGTTCAACTCACTTTTCAGATAGCAAACAATAAGTGATTTTTCCACGGGCATAGTCCAATGCGTTTGACATTATGATCGGTGTTCCAATGAGCTCCATTTAGTATCCGCTTCTTTTTCTGCTCTATAGTTATGGCATATTCAGTGGTATACAAGCACATATACATGTCTTTGACAATGTTATACTCGGTACGGGCGTCGGTTGACTGGATGCATTTAATGTATGTTTATACAACCATATCGTATTAACGGTGTGTAACACGTTATAGTTTTATGTGTGTTTCTTATTAATGCTAGAATATGCTAGTTAATAAATACTTGAATCTTTACAGCTGTTTNTTTCCGCAATATAGTGTTTAAGTCTATCCTTTATCCATTTGTTTTGATGCCGTCATGGTCAAAACATAGTTAGTAAAAATTACGGTTAAAACTAAAATTAGTATACACAATCAAAGCACGGACAAGGCAGTTGCTCTACACTACGTCTTTTATAAATAAACACATAACAAGTTTAACTTAAGTTGTTTTACATTCGCATTTGTATCAATCATATCGCGCGTATTATATAACAAATTCGCTCGTGCAAATCGGAATATATCGTTGTCAATCCATAGAGAATTCACCGCGATAACTATACGTTAACGCACGGGGTTGTTGATAGGCAGGGTAATCGTATTCCTCTCTTTATATAGCGGAACTGGTTGAGATTTGTATAACCAATTATAAATATATGTTAGTTGAATCACCAGGCAATAAACCAGATTGAGTGGGCGCAAAGAATGAATTTGCATTTAGAAAGTCACAAATGTGTTTGTGTAATATTCTCTCATAAACCTTCTGAGTAATATTAAGGGGTGATATAGGTCGATAATTAGACTTTAAGGATGGATCACCCTGTTTGAAAACCGGGCACACATTTGCAATCTTCCAACAAGAAGGCATTTTGCAGGAATGTAGACAAAAGTTAAACAAATCGCAAAATGGATAACTTTACTGATACAAAATGTACATTGCCTCTTTTAGAATTCGATTGCCTATTCCATCAGGACCGGAAGCTTTTCCAACCTTAAGACAGTCTATTGAGTCAATGACTTCCTCATATGTGATATGACTAGAATGAAAAATGTTATCGTTTGCTTTGTGTATATATGGAAGATCGTGATTTTTTTTCAATGGAGCACTGGCGCTTGCCAAATACTTGTTTAAATAAATACAAACCAAGTATTTTACAACCAAGTAAATCAGTTGTGTGTAAGCGCATATATTTCGTTTGTGTTTCGTACAGAGAACGACGCTAACGAATATTGCAATCTGGAACAATAACAAGGTAAACGTGCTCGTAATGAACACATTTGTTCTTGCAGCATAGTGATCACATTATCAAAACTTTAGTCATCTAGTCAACGGCAAAAAAAACAGTTTTGTAGCAGGACTAGGAAAACAACTGCTATTTATGCAATGAGTTAGTGAACAATTTAGATCATGGAGCAAATTATAGTAAACGGTGAAAAAATGCATAGTTTGATTGATGGGATACAATTAAATAATTGAATGATTAAAAAAAAATCGCGGATGATCGCATTTGATAATGATAAATAGAACAGATAGTAGAATCGTTCACAATCTTTCCACGATCAACACGATTGACTGTAATATCTGCAATTGATCACAATTTGTATCTTGAAAACAGCTATGGCTTACTTCAAGTCTGGGTCAAGTGAGGTCAAATACTAGATCACCGGGTCAAATACGAGAAGGAAACATCATTATACATGCTCTAATTGCAAGCAACTATATAACGATCTTAGCGATATCTTATTCAAATTTTGAACAAAAACCTCATTAAAACTGGATATGTGAAAATGACCTATTCTAAATGTCTCAGTGATTCATGCAAATCTCATTAAGAAACATTTACACGAATCGGAAGTAAAATACGACGAATGTATGTTTTAAAAGCACGTTATTTAGTAGAATCAGTAATGAGAACGTGCACACATGAAAAATACCATTTAAAAGTTGAGTGTTTTATCTCGTATATTTATTGATGATACATTTCGTTTTAATCAGATAACCAGTTCTATTAAAGTTCTATAACACTAGTAATCAGAAGAGCGGATTCATCAATATGTTTCGTAATAAAACAATTTCGTGGCAGCATGCGGTGTACTTCAAATACTGTTTTGCATAAGATCAGTAATTGCATACTTAGAGCGAATCTGATATAACATTAAAAGACAGATTAATCATGTATGACGTAGGAAACCTTATTATTTGAACAAATTATCCGATATATTCAATCATAGATACAAAGTTTCAATTTTACTCTGTAATTAATCGACAGGGCTACCTCTCGCTTTATGAAAGTTGCGTGATGGAGGATTGACTATATTGTGTCGTCCTTTATCCGTAATGCGTCATACAATTTGCGCGTGATCAATACGTGACTTCAGTTTTTATTCAATTGTGACTCCACTTGCATTATATGAGCCGCGTAATGCAGAATTGAGTCTAATGCCGTATACAGTCAGCGTAGCGCCAGACCAGCCTGCGTAATCAAGCTATCTGGTAAGGTGCGACGTTATTGCTTTAAAGTCACGTAAGGTTTCGTGTTCTAATAATGATAGACGGTATCTCAAGACCCGACTTCTGGGATGCGTAGGCTGGTCTTGATCTTCGCTGGTCGCATTTGGCAGCATTCACATTTTCGCATGACGCGGGTCGATTAATGTAGGCGTTGTTGCACGGTATGCATTACAATGAACCTGGCATACTGTAACTTGATAAAGCATCAAGCACATGTAAAATATTTTACAACACATGATTTGCATGTGAAGACGTCGTTTCGCATACTGTGACTTCATAACTCATCGGGCCATTTACAATTACTTGCCACAAATGCTCAACATTAAGGTACGACGCCCACGGATGTTTAATCTACATATGATTGTATTTATAAAACAGCATGCACGTCAAGTGTGTTTAATACAGACAGTTTTAATGACCTAGGCTTAGAATATGTACATTACGAGCATTGGGTTATGCAAACGTTAATCGTAAACGTGTTGGTATTATCGTAGTAAATTCAGCGTTACGAAATTTAAAACATATACAAACCATTGGATTTATCGCACTTCTCTGTAGTAGCTCGCATCATGTTGTGTGATTTTTCCAGAATATTCTTCTTGTATTATTGGTGTATATGCCTTAAAAAATTACAATACATTCATTCCTAGTGCGTTAGACGAGTTTACAATGTATATGCTTCTCTGTACCATTTGCGTGTTTAAAAGGGTATATAGTCTCATATACATATACTTTCCACATTTCACGCCAACCAGCCAAGTACGTGCTCAATCTATAAGGGACTTTTGTCTGTGAAGGGCCGTATGAAACATTTGGGCCATAGCTTTGTTGAACGTTTAATTAGGACGACATTGGCTGCTTCAAGCTGTTTAATAATTAACCACTGTGTTTGTTTGACTTTGATTATGAATGAAAACAATTATTGCGCTTCATAATCTGTTTCATTTACATTGTTTTCGGCATAAAATTTCATGTTGATACGATCCGTAATTATAAAACATTTATACGGTTAGGATTGGTTAAACACGGTTATAATACTTAATGAAACGGAGGTTAAAAATGAATTTACTTCACATGGTTACATCTCTATTTAAAATGACAATGGTAATTGCTGAATTGACGATATATTAATAAATCAGATAAATATTAAATGTGAACAAATATGCAGAATGTGCGACGATTTATATCTTGTACACAGTTATATGAATAGATATAAAAGTAAGACGTCAGGTTCTCGAAGCATTCATCGATTTTATTTGATAGAAAACACTGTAATTTCATCTTCAGTGAGTTTTTCATGTCGCATATGTATACATTACATGTCCCATGTTGTGGAAAACATTACCGAAAAGAATATGCAAATGATGAAACATGACATCAACTTTGACCACCACAAATATACTCGATTAATCTGAATAAGCCAGAAGAAAATAACGATCAAAAGAAGATACCTTTGGATCAAGTGCTTCGTATTAAACGATTTTAGTTTGTTGTGTGACACTTCGTTTTAACCATACAATTACGGCTGTATTGACACATCAATGAGTGTCCCATTTCCAAGTGTTTTGTTTATTTTCGTATTGCGGATATGTACACATGAAGAACCGCATTAATTGGGTGATAAGAGATGTAAGAACTGCATACATATGCACATACAATATGTTCATATCAAACGGCCAACATTTATATTTCCAGAAAATCGACCTAGTACTATTATACATCATTCGTCCATGTTAAATGGTATGCTAAACAGTTCGCGTTAACATTCACGTAGTTGCACATTGAACCAAAACGATGTCATTGACCGAATACAAAACAAGGGATAGTTACAGCATCTTGCCTGAAACAGTGTCATACCATACATCGCAAACAGATCTGCGCTGTAGTTATAACACATCATGTGCAATTAAGATGTCTGGCATCCCCGTATAAAAGAAACATGTCCTCGAACAAAGGCCTTTATGGGACAATACTTTGAGAATACAGAAGAGTAATTAGTGTGATTAAATGGTTTTTCGCACGCTTCTCTTGCGAGATAGATACTGTAAAAGATGAAAAGATGTGTTTAAAATTGTACTCTTGCAATACCAAGTACATAACATGAAGGGTTTTTAATTTCAATTTTATGTTGCTCAAAGTATAGATGTATAAGATCAAAATATATTGGAAATTGTTCATGGCCTACAGTTAAAAAAATCATTTTATTAATGTCAACAAAAAGTAAAAAATGTATGTATAATCTTGCCAAATATATCAAAGAATCTCTCTGTTTAAGACAAAATGCTCTTAAAAACCTAACTGTTCTCTGATCGTAATGTAATATTCTGTTGTGTTCTTTGTTATATGTCTATGAAATTAGTTAAATAGAAATTGTATTTGTATATATTTATATGATTGTCTTTGCCATAAGTTTTTATGTACTTGTGAATGGCCAAAGGCAAATATTTTGCCGATTACTAATAAACTGAAACTTAAAAAAAAAATCTCTTCAGTACCTACATTGTATTATTGGTATAATTAATTAAAGGATATACCTTCAAATAAGCAAACGGAAACAAACTCAAAGCAAAACTGTATCCATTACCCAAAGAAGAGACACGATTCTTTGAATGAGCTGGAACAAACGAGAGGTCTCGGTAGAAAACGACACTGAAAGAAGCGTAGTTCCGTCGCTTTTGTGTCTAAGTGGTACTCCAGTCTCCTGTAAATAAGCTGCTAATGCAAGCTTTATGCATTTTTGACACGTTGCTTCATACATGGATACAAAAATCCTTGGGGAAGTTTGGCTTGTAACAAGTATCTTTCACTGTGCTTATATTTATGAACCATATCACAATGTCGTATTGGTGTGTTTGTTATCCAATTCTGTTGTTGTTAACTCTCCACAATATGTTTTGATAATAAGACCCATAACTGACTGGATGGTTAGCCGGCTGGATTTGACACATTAATTAAAGTCGGCAAATACAATCTTATTATTTAGTTTAAACCAGAATAAGAGTTCGGATGAAAGTATAACAGATTTAAGACATTTGAGTCTTATTCAATTAAACATAGTTTTCTAGTTTTTGTCGAACACTCATCAATGTACAAACAAAACATGTACACTGTTAGAAAAGCCCACGATTCGGAGCAGGCATAATCACATGTGTTGGTTTTGCAACAAACATAGGCTACCAACACTAACTTGATACTGATATTTATTAATAAATATGTTTCAATACCGTAAAGATGACTATATCAAATCCGTGTTGAACTCGGGTTAAATAGACGGATTAATACCTGACTTACTTGCGAATATATTGTCATTTAAATAATGCGAACAAAAGCAATACTACACGTATAATGAGAGATAAAACCATGCTTGTTATTAATTTGTATTGAGTTCATTAGTAAATTGTCAATCGTTTCGAGCTTAACAAGTAACCTTGTCGGTTTCGGATTGTCAGGGTTCTCTCAGGTGGACTCTGTGCGTCTGTGTAAACACCTCGACACTGGATAAAAAGGGCAACACAACACGTCCCACTTCCTTAATTGCTTTCTTAGGAATTCACTGTTACTCACATGTCGTCCGAATAATCGCTATCTATCTAAGATAACTTACCGTCGGAAGACATTATTTACAATGCACTTTACGAACTTGAACCGGAAACATAATTTATATTTTGAACTTTGTATATTATATGTTCCCAATGTTGTATCTATGTATACCTGGCAGTAATAAAGTATTGTTCCGTTCTGTTCTGTTAAGGTAACTGTTTGATTGGCAAGTATGCAAAAATGTTAGTTTTATCCTATATGTAATGGGTATTACAAGTGTTTGCAGAGAGTGTGATTAGCCTTCGATAGTGGCATCCACATGGTCGTTGAACATACTTGGGCTGATTGTTATCCTTACCAGAATAGAATTACTATACATATAATCGTGAATCAAAATGCTTATAGCATATTTGAAAACACTTTCAAATCTTCTAAGTATATATTAATAGCTGCAAGTTGAAGTCGCCCATGGCTGTCCGGTTAGCGCAGTGGGTGGTAAACGCGCTTTGCACCTTGACGACCCGGGTTTAATCTCCGTTCCCGGAAGCATTCGAGTTTAATTGGTAGTCACCATACGGACAGGCGGGGTTTCCGTCGGATATTCCGGCCTAACCCCAACAACAACAAAACACACAAAAAAGAAGATCTGTCGAAAACAACCAGCTATAGCTAGCATTTAAGGTATATTGACAATTCGTCACCAACGTTTGAGAGTCTTGTTAGTTAATAAATCAGGAGTGCTAGGGTACACTCCCTTTCAACACATAATGCCCGTGGCTCGGACGGACCTCATCTACGTCGAAATACAAACATATGTTCGGCCTTATATTGTTCCATCGAGCGTTAGAAAGTGTTAGGTGCATTGGTTACGCTCATAGAAGCCAATCCAGAGAACGTTTTTCGGTTAGTTTTTACTCATTTATTAAAACTTGTCAATGTCCGAAGCTAATATATAGCTTATTTAACGCGAGGCTTTTATCTTATAACTATTTTCATAAACAAATGAAACGTACAAGAAAGAAAAAATCTGAATATAATTTCAGAAGAAGTAGTACCAGACGATAATTGACAGTATTTGTTTTCATTTGCAAACACTGTGCTGATATGATGGTCAAAAGAATGGTGAAGGAAACCCCAAGTATTATGTACATATTTGTTCATGCGACACATAGACGTACTTTTTCTTTGCAAAATATACGAATAAATGTGTCGGCATCGGCTTAAATGTGTTCGTTATTACTTAAATTGAAGAAAGCAAACAATATTGATAGTACCATATGCAGATTGCGAATTACTTTTTAATAGCATTCAGCGTTCATATTCATATGTGGGTTTAAGAAGCGAGAGGAAAATGTTGACATTAAAATCGCATATACTCGCTTTAAAACCTTAGAATAGAAATTAAATACTCACCTCAATGCGGAGAATGAAATATGCATCCAGAACCGAAAGATGATTCCATTTCTTGAAATAGGAGAGTTATCTTTTGTTCGCAAAAATACTGTTGATAGAGAAAGATAAACTGAAGACTCAAAACTCCAGCGAAGATGATCGAACACTTTCTCAAATAAAAGAGTGGAAAAGCACCCGATTCGTTGAATATAAAACCAAAACACATGTCCCGAACGCTTATCATGACAATACCTATACCAAATCCAATGTGGGTCACGTGCGTCCAAAAACAATGCCACCATGTCAAATCTTCGAAAAACCTAGTAACCACTTTAGAAACGTCATTTATTACATTTGATGACACTTGGTTGGAATATTTATCTTCATACTATCTACAATATTTGTTGAAACATATAAAAAATAACAATGCTTCAACTTCGAAACACGCATTAAAATGTTGAACCTGAGGGAAGTGAGGTGTTAGAAATCTGCATTTCATATTGACATACAATCCTCAGACAATGTATTCTGGTCGTGTTCAAAGGACATTTCTTTCAAGTATCAACTCTACTTCTTTCTATGTGCATAGATTCTAGCTCGCTTCTTTTCAAGTGACTTTCTGTTACAAGTTTACATAGATCTACATGTAGATCTACTTGTCTCCCTTTCAACACTTTAGGTCACAATATACTAAATGTTTTTCCTATATAATTCAATGTAAAAGCGACAACTTTGAGCGAAAATAAATGCAACATTTTGCACATAGAGACCCCTATAACAATACCTTTTCTTAAAGGGCATTCTAATCTGAATCGATTTAAGCAATAAAAAAAGATATGTCATGTTCAAACCAAAAAAGAAAATCAAAATCGGCTGTTTTACGTTACAGTGCCGTTATAGACATGCAGACAGTATTATTGGAAAGAATTACCATTGTTTGACTTGTGAATAAGTGGAGTGTTACACTTTTCAATGTTTCTCTGTTTCATATTGTTTTAAAATTTAGTTCTCTGGTATAAAGATAATACAGTACAATTCAGTTCTCTGACATTGAGCTAAAACAGTAAAATATCAAAGAAAAACAGGCCAAAGTCGTATATTATCTTATCTTATTAGTTGTCTAGATATGCTTTGAATCTCACCACAGGCGTTATAGGATTTAAAATGTATAAACCCCCGTTTTTACGATCATATCCGGGCCTGCAGCTCAAACAATGCTAGCTACGCCCCTGGAGGGCATGGGGCTATAGTGGCGTTCATGTTTATAATTTGTTTATTCAAATCTTCTATTTCCCATAACACAATATCGCAAACGTCTTTTAGGATTTATAAAAGCATTCACATTCACATATTCATATTCACATGATATATGAAGTCAAGAAATATTTAATTTAAACTTACAAATCAATATATATAACATTAATAACACGCCTTCTATTTGCAATAAACAACCTTCCCAGAACGAATTCCAGACATAAATTATTAATAAATGTATATACAACCACTATTTAAACCGCTTCACGAAATACGATCACTTATGTATTTTTGCAAGCTATCATTAAATCTGGCATTAACAGTACCAAAACAATTATTCGAAATTGCATTAGTGTATAACAGAGATTACTTTTCGTTTCAGAAGTGTAGGTGATGTGGGAATCACTCTTTTCTGTGAATAAATAACTAGTTGGTTGGACATGAAATAATAAATATGAGAATAAAGCAATAACCTAGCACAATTATCGTATATTTATTGTTTTTATAGATTTTATTCTCAATTTGTTTCGATTTATTTCCAGACATTTCACAAACGTGTTCTTATTGTTAGGCGTAATTTATAGTTTATCGAGTTTCAAACTGCTTCTTTTGTGTTCGTACTGCCATTATTTAACAACAATCATACTCCGATACTATTGATTTATATTCAGTCTCCTGAAATGCATGGGCATACAAATTGGCAAATACAACATGTGCATATCTGAGTTGTACCGCCAAGTTTTTTCTTTCAATGTGTATTATCCTTACCTGCAGACATAGCAATTACAACTTTAGTATCACTGTTTAGTAATCTCTTTTTCTAACAAGTTTACTGACAACAGAAACCTACAAGTGTATGCACAAGGTATCGTTTGTTCCTAAGTAAACAGATAGAAAAACAAACCACAACACAAAACTCCATTTTACAAGACGTGACGTTATGGTCAAACACAGTTCAATTTAAAATCACACTTAAAAACATGTAAGAATATAACAAAGGATTTATAAACTCCAAAAACATATCCGGGACTCGCATGCTCGAATTCCAGCTAGTTTACATAAATTGTGTTGCGATTGGTTACATATGTTGCAAGTCTGATTTAAGTCATTTTACCTAACATCTCATTCAACAAGGGCATTTTTCTGTTCTGTTTATAAGTATTGGAGCTTATTGCTGGTAAACAGTTCACGTAAGTCTAGTTTGTCATATACATAAAGTACCAAGTAGTATACTATTTGATTCAAATTATATATTAATTCAAGTACAAATCTGCAGTTGCGAGTGGAATGAATGCGACCAAACCGAGTTTAACTATTTGTGATATCATTTTGAAAAAAAAAAAAAAAAGTAATTCGGGCTGTCCATTTCTTTATTCTCAGCAAGGACAGGTCCATAATACAGCTCTTTGACAGTCAATTTAGATTCAGGCTGTGTAGTGTGCGTGTCCAATGAATCACATATAGCAATATGTCAAACCTGAATGTTATGCCGATGTTAAAATTTTGTACTTAATATAATTTGATCTACATCCATTTGGAATGTTAAAAACATAGTTTACATCCGCAGTTCTTGAGATGCATTAACCGAATATAAATATAACATGGTAACGGTGGTATTTATAACGATTAAAATAATCATGTTTATGCGTTCTACTAATTGCAATGCTTTGTTTAAACTGGTTAATTTCAAGACATTCGTCGGACTTAGTTCCTGCAATACCTTCGAAACCCCGACTGTTATAATCCTTCGGTATCAATGTCCATACTAATGTGGGATGCTTTTTGAATTAAGATTCTTTAAGTATGTTCAAGAAACACAAATATGACGATAAAATTAAGAAATTGATCAACACGATTTGTTAACATCATATATTGTGTTGTATTAAATTAGATATTTTCAATTTTTATGTTGTAATATTGGTGTATGTGTTTGTTTTTTTTTTTGTTTTTTTAAATAATAGATACAACAGTTATATGCCTCAACTGATCATTTATATACGAAGCGTATGGTGCACACCAATAATATACAATATATATATAAGATATTTACTCGGAATTGAATGGTTGGATTTTACAGCAAACCTGAAGGCTGAAAATGTATTGTATACATAAACAATCTTGTAAAATATGTAATGTCCGCTGTTTATAGTTAGTTAAGTGCTAATGAACAAATATATACATTCCTATTTTTAAAACGATTATTTTGGAATTCATGTGACAATGATTTTGATATAAAGACTAATCAAATTGTAATACGATCGAATAATTATCCTCTTGAGTTGATTTCTAATTGGAATAACCATGCAAAGAGGTTAATGCTTATTTACACACATAAAGTGTGAGATTAATTGTGGACTAAGTATGAAGTAAGGGTAGTCATGAATTTGCTAAATCCCCACTGTGTGTTCACATTCACAATTCCAAGGCGGCGATCCCATTATTCAACATTGTTTGTGATGTGTGTAATTTGTTCAAGTATGTATGTTCTCATGTTAGTGGTTATTGTTGGGCTAACTGTAAGGGTCGGCTAACCTTCCAACCGATGTAAACCCAACGAGTTTTGCATTTTCCGCTGCCAGGCGGGTACCCTATCTTAAATCAGTATTGTATGTGTAATGTTGTATTATTGCATAAACTCTATCTATAATGCCCTCTGGCGGGGTGCAGAAACTTGGCAAAAGCAGGGCTTAAACGGGAGAAATCGTGTTAAAACAAGGCGATTCACGTGCCGTTCAAGTCCTGTTTTGTGTTCTTCATATCCATTAACTGGTCAACGTGCAGTTACTTCCCTTAGTTCATTTTATTTTAATTTAGTTTGGTACGTGTGATTTGTTAATGCAATAATAGCAAACAAATTTGCAATAATCCACTGTTTAAACACATTTTAAATCGAAAACTGCCTATCTGAATGTAAAGCCTCGGCATTTCTGATGATGACCGAGTGAGGCATATGTAAAACACAACCTTGAACTGTATGACGTCATATGAAATAATCGAATTATTTTGTCGATATCGAATGAACAAGACATATTGTTTTCAAAGTTTTTTTTTAATTTATTTTGGTATGTGTGATTTGTGTATGCAACAATAGCGAAAATACACATTTTCTCGGACATGATCATCTGCGGGCGCTCTCAAAATCCGTTCCTATCTGTTTACTTAGGAACAAACGATACTATGTGCATACATTTGTAGGTTTCTGTGTTCAGTAAACTTGTTGTATCGGAGTATAATTGTTGTTAAATAAGGGCAGTACCAATATACAAGAAGCAGTTTGAAACACGATACACTATAAATTACGCCTAACAATAAGAACACGTCTTCGGAATGTCTGGAAAAAACCGAAACAAACTGAATATAAAATCTATGAAAACAATAAATATACGATAATAGTGCTAGTTTTTTTTATTTATTCTCATATTTATTATTTCATGTCCAACCAACTCGTTATTTATTCGCAAAAATACGTGTTTACCATATAATCGACACTTCTGAAACGAAAAGTAATCTCTGTTAGACGCTGATGTAATCTCGAATCATTGTTTTGGTACTGTTAATGCCAGATTTAATGATAGCTTGCCAAAATGCATACGTAAGCGTATTTCGTGAAGCGGTTTAAATAGTGGTTTTATACACATTGATTAATAATTTATGTCTGGAATTCGTTCTGGGAAGGTTGTTTACTGCAAATAGAAGGCGTGTTATTAATGTTATATATATTGATTTGGAAGTTAACATTAAATATTTCTTGTCTTCATATATCATTTGAATGCTTTTATACATCCTAAAAGACGTTAACGATATTGTATTATGGTGAATAGAAGATTTGAATATTATTATAAACAAGAACGCCACTAGGGCCCAACGCCCTCACTTCAGATCAAGGAACACAAATTGATAACGATTTGATGGCCAGGCAACCTAACGTTTTATCACATTTGATCATTTTTCAAAAATGGCTTTCATATTGTGTTGAAAAACATTCTTATTTCTTTTTAAAAAAACTTTATGATATACATTTGTTATACATGTGGCGTCTAGAGTTATTATATGTTTTTTTTCTAATATCTGACCTTGTGACCTAGGTTTTGGACGCACGTGACACAGGTTTAAACATATATTGTTCTTCCGTTTACCAGCGTAATGTTTCTACTCAAGTCAAAATAATCTTCCACATTCTCGGACACAACTATATTCACTTGCTGTAACATTTAACCGTCGTTGAGATCTCTTCTTTATTCAACGATGTTGCTGGCACGTCTAGACTATTTAATTGTACAGCTGCCAACTCAAAAAAGGTGAATTTGTCCTAAAAGTGTATTTTAAATCTGTTAAGTACATGGTTGACTCGTAAAGTAATATAAGTCCATTACATGCAATCCTACACTATATTTAATATGATGCTACATTTGTTTTCAACATATCTTTACATCATCTTGCACTACCGCGATTATAAAAACTATTAACATAATACAAGTACTTGTTATTGTTATTTTACGGTAGGTTTAGTGACTAGTAAAGTGATAAATGTAACAATAAGCGCGATAAAATATATCGACTCAATTCGTTAAACTTGAACATGTTCATCATAATTGTTAAATGCTCGGGAAATACCTATACACTAGCTGGGAAACCAGGTTTGATTTAATTGTTCACATATTGAAATGTACCGTTTCCAGGTAGTGACCCCAGTTTTAATCAGTGCTATGTTCATTGTTTGCGTTGCATGAAACGTCATGCCCTTAACTAAATACTACTCTACGTTTACAGGAATTTCTCTTCGGATGATGTCTGTAAAGTTTCATGTTTCATGTATATGCAAGCAATGCAATACAAAAAAAAAAACGAACATTAACACTGAAAAGCAACAGTCCAATGTCCCATAAATTAATATACATGATATCTACTGCATGAAATGTAAAAGATCCGAATAGCAACACCTTATAGTATGTTGTTTTGTCTATGATCTTAGGCGTATATTAGCATCTGGTAGTATACGATTCTTGATAATAAGGCGGAATATGAAACGAAGTCCTACCAGAGCTGTATATGTTTTTGTTGCTCCCTGTGTATCGTTTATTTGTCTTACTATTGACAAAATCCGCTGAGCAAAATTGGTAATCAGACACGTAAGCATAACTTTGAGCTTTTGATTCTACAACAAATACGACATAACGGTATTGGAATCGTCGTACAGGTTTCGATGTATTGTGCATATAATAATGTGAACAACAATTAATTATTGGTAGCATTACACTACGGTACCATTTGCTTTAACATTCCTCTTTAAATTCATGTATTTTGGTACGTTATGACTCCTTTTTACAAGATTCATGATACATATTTGTTTAAATCAACGTAGTACGGATCCAACTCTATAAACGAACAGAGATACATTATCAATATTAACGTACAAACTGTTCACATAATTACCATCAATTTAACCATAGGAGCTTTGCTTTTTGTTCTATACTCACCACTGCGCCATTAAGATCTCATTAAGACAGTTGATAGATATATACAAATGTTGATAATGACATGTCTGTATCACATTGTTTTCATATTTATGGCGTTGAATGCAAAGTTGTAGGAAATTATTTTACTTTGAAAAGACATATGCTCTGAAGGTATGATCAATATTATTTCTGTACGTGTGAACGTTCTTTATGCGCAGTAATTATCATGCATATAAAATATTCAAGAATCTAGTTTATAAGACCATTATACAAATCACTTACAAAAATATATTAACTAATGGATGTCGGCAAGCTGTTATTGAATCTGGCATGACAATATAAACACCACTAGCATAATGCTTCGAGATAAGGTCAGCGGAATTAGATGCTCAAATTATTTATTTTCTGACCAAGACGTTGAGTTTGTTCTGATTAAAAAAAGCATCGCATTGTTTGTAAATGAAATATACAAGGCATAAATATCAGACAAAACGCTATGGCAGGTGCGCTTTAGGAACGTGTTTTTTTTATGAACAATATAATATATATATTGATGTTGAAATGTGTACACCTAATCACCTGATCAAAGAGCATGCCTATGTTCCACATTCAACAGGGGCATAGATAGTGTGAAGATAAATATTCCTACCAATTGTCATCAAATGTCATAAATGACGTTTCTCAAGTGATTACTAGGTGTTACGTAGATTTGATTCTTCACATTGTTTTTGGACGCACGTGACCCACATTGGATCTTGGTAAAGGTATTGTTAAGATAGCGTTCGGGACATGTATTATGCCAAATGAGTCATCAATGTGGTATTAAGCTTGGTAAAACGTTGTTTCTTAGATAAACTAAAGACCTAGGGTTTGATGCACTTCATCCAAATTCTGCATGGGCCTTGGAATTGTAGAGATAAACATTGTGACGAAGTTTCATCAAGATTCAATGAAACAGCCGTCCTCTGGAGTGGCTACGTGCTACAAGTTAACGACGCGCGATTCACGACATCATATGCTGGACACAGGGTGACCACAAAAGCTCACCATGAACACATATTTATCTTATTACTAAATACTTAAGTTATATATTAACGTTAAATAGTATACTCTTCGGTTAGTAATATGCTCATACGTTCAAAGTGACTGATAATGTTTGAATGTTTAATGTTTGAAGGAAACAAATGACGTTACCAATGTTATTACGTCATGATTTTGCAAGACGACATTGACATAAGCTGGGTATATATTTATACACTCATGTTCACTTATTTTAATTGCTAATATGTACTTGATAGAAAAACGTTATACTATATATTTTATGTATTTTATTTTCTGAATCGTATTAGGTAATGATGTTAGATATTAATATAAATGTGATGATTAATATTGCGTTAATATCTTCACAGTCGTCGATCATTTTATTTATGGTAGTTAATGTCGTCCAAGAAGCCGTTAGAAACCATGTTATTTCACGAAGAAAACGTTCACATTACCATCAATAAAAAATGGGGTTATCTTTCAATGAACAATTGTTATCTCACATTAATTTTGCATTTTCTTATAATACGCACTATATGGATACGAAAGAAACATCTTTATTTGCAGCAATGTCGCGTGTTCACTATTAATTTGGTGGCATAATCAATATGTTTTTGTCTAAGGAAACTACATGTCAAGTCAAAAATAGGTGTTCCGATTTGTAAAGAAAACTCATATTTCTCGCTGTAGCTGTAGCCTTCAAACCCAGTTGTGAAACCTTATTTAGTTCTATCAACAGGTCATGGTATTGTCTCATCTGATATATTCATCTTGACGGTATTGAAACATATTTATCAATAAATATCAGTTTCAAGTAAATGTTAGTACACTATGTTTGTTGCAAAACCAACAAATGTGATTATGTGTCTAACGAACGAATCTGCTCCGAATAGTGGGCTTTTATAACAGTGTACATGTTTTGTGTACATGGATGAGTGTTTGAAAAAAAAAATATGTTTAATTGTATAGGAGTATAATGTCTTAAATCTGTTATCTTTTCTTCCGAATTCATATTCTGGTTTAAACTAAATAGCAAGATTGTATTTCCCGACTTTAATTGATGTGTCAAATCCAGCCTTAACCATCTAGTAAGATATGGGTCTTATTATCAAAACATATTGTGGAGAGTTAACAACAACATAATTGGATAACAGACACACCAATACGGCATTGTGATATTGTTCACAAATATAAACACAGTGAAAGATAATTGTCACAAGCCACACTTCCCCAAGGATTGTTTGTATCTACGTATGTAGTAACGTGTAAAAAAATCAATTAAGCTTGCAATACCAGCTTATTTGCATGAGCCTCGTGTACCACTTAGACACAAAAGCGACGGAAATAAGCTACATTCAGTGTCGTATTCTACCGGGACCTCTCGTTTATTCTCACTCATTAATAGAATCGTGTCTCTGCTTTGGGTAATGGATACAGTTTTGCTTTGAGTTTGTTGCCGTTTGCTTACTTGAAGGTATATCTTTTAATTAATTATATCATTGATACAACGTAGGTACTGAAGAGAGTTTTTTTTAAACCTACATGTTATGTACTTGGTATAAGAGTATAATCTTTAACACACCTATTTATCTTGAAAAGTAGCTATCTCGTAAGAGAACCCCGCGAAAAACCATTTAAACACAATGATTTCTCTGCTGTATTCTCAAATTATTGTCCCATATAGGACATTGTTCTTTAATACGGGAATACCATACATCTTAATTGAAAATGATGTATTTAAAATACATAACAGGTTTGTTTGCGATGTATGGTATGACATTGTGTCAGACAAGATGCTGTAACTATCCCTTTTTTGTATCGGGTCAATGACATCGTGTCGGTTAGATGTGCAACTATGTGTTTCCGAATATATATTAACGTGCCTTAAAGTTACTTCAACGATACCAATTGTATTATAAAACTGAATACTATTTAATTGTCATTAACATTTATTATGTTAATACGCAACTTCATTACAACCAACTACATGAATGTTTACATGAACTGTTACGCATACAATTTAACATGGACGATTGATATATAATAATACTAGGGCAATTTGCTGGAAATATAAATGTTGGCCGTTGTTTAAATCCGCAATACGACAATAAACAAAACACTTAGAAATGGGTCATTCATTTATGTGTCAATACAACCGTAATTGTATGGTTAAAATGAAGTGTTACATAACAAAATAAAATCGTTAAATACGAAGCACTTGATCAAATGGTATCTTCTTTTGAACGTTATTTTCTTCGGGCTTATTCAGATGAATCGAGTATATTTTTGGTGGTCAAAGTTGATGTCATTTTTCATCATTTGCATATTCTTTTCGGTAATGTTTTCCACAACATTGTACATGTAAAATATACATATGCCACAAGTAAAACTCACTGAAGACTGATGGAATTATAGTGTTTTTTATCAAACAAAATCGATTCATACCTCAAGAACCCGACGCCTTACTTTTATATATATTTTCATATAACTTTGTACAAGTTATCAATCGTCGCACATTCTACATATTTGTTCACATTTAATATGTATCTGATTAATTATTATATCGTCAATTCAACAATTGCCATTGTCATTTTAAATAGAGATGTAACTATGTGAAGTAAATGCATTTTTAACCGACGTTTCATTTAATATCATAACCGTGTTTAACCAATCCTAACCGTATGCATTTTTTTATAATTACGGTTCGTATCAACACGAATTTGTATGCCGAAAACAAGGTTAATGAAACAGATTATGTGAGGCAATAATAGTTTTCATTCATAATCAAAGTCCAACAAACACAGTGGTTAATTATTAAACAGCTTGAAGCAGCAACTGTCGTCTTAATTAAACGTTCAACAAAGCTATGGCCCTCATGTTTCATACGGCCCTTCAAAGACAAAAGTCCCTTAAAGATTGAGCACGTTCTTGGCTGGTTGGCGTGAAATGTTGAAAGTAGAAGTATATGAGACTGTATAACCTTTTAAACACGCCAATGGTACAGAGAAGCGTAACATTGTAATCTCGTCCAACGCACTAAGAATGAATGTATTCGATTTTTGTTAAGGCATATACACCAATAATACAAGAAGAATATTCTGGAGAAATCACTCAACATGATGCGAGCCACTACAGAGAAGTGCCATAAATCCAATGGTCTGTATATGTTATAAATTTCGTAACGCTAAATTAACTACAATAATACCAACACGTTTACGATTAACGTTTGCAGAACCAAATGCTCGTAATGTTCAAGTTCTAAGCATAGGTCACTAAACTGTCTGTATTAAACACACTTGATGTGCAGGCTGTTTAATAAATACAATCATATGTAGGTTAAACATCCTTGGGCGTCGTACCTTAATATGGAGCATTTGTGGCAAGTAATTGTTAATGGCCCGATAAGTAATGCAGTCACAGTATGCGAAACGACGTCTCGTCATGGAAATCATGTTTTGTAAAATATTTAACATGTGCTCGATACAGTATGACAGGTTCATTGTAATGCATACCGTGCAACAGCGCCTACACTAATCGACCCGCGTCATGCGAAAATGTGAATGCTGCCAAATGCGACCAGCGTAGATCAGACCCAGCCAACGCATCCCCGAAGTCAGAGTTGGAGATACCGTCTATCATTATTAGAACACGAAACCTGACGTGACTTTAAAGAAATAACGTCGCACCTTACCAGATGGCTTGATTGCGCAGGCTGGTCTGGCGCTACGCTGACTGTATACGGCATGAGACACAATTCCCCATTACGCCGCTCATATAATGCAAGTGTAGTCACAATTGAAATAAACTGAAGTCACGTATTGCTCACGCGCAAATTTTATGACGCGTTTCGGATAAAGGACGACACAATATAGGCAGTCCCTTGTAATCAAAGGTTTATAAAGCACGAGTTAGCCCTGCCGATTCATAACAGAGTAAAATTGACACTTTGTCTCTTTGATTTAATATGTCGGATAAATCGTACATATAATAAGGTTTCCCACTTCATACTTAATGAATCTGTCTTTTAATGTTATATCAGATTCGCTCTAAGTATGAAATTACTGATCTTATGAAAAAAAGTAATTGAAGAACACTGCATGCTGCCACGAAATTTTTATATTACGAAACATATTAAAAAATCCGCTCCGCTGATTACTAGTGGTATATAACTGTAATAGAACTGGTAATCTGATCAAAACGAAATGTATCACCGAAATAAATATACGAGATAAAACACTCAACTTCTAAATGGTATGTTTCATGTGTGCACGTTCTCATAACTAATTCTACTAAATATAAATATGCTTTTGAAACATACATTCGTCGTATTTTACTTTCGATTTGTGTAAATGTTTCTTAATAAGATATGCATAAATCACTGAGACATTCAGGGTAGGTCATTTTCGCATATCCAGTTTGAGTGGGGTGTTTGTTCAAAATTTGAATTAGATACCGCTGAGATCGTTATATAGTTGTTTGCAATTCGAACATGTATAATTGTGTTTTTTCTATATTTGACCGAGTGATCTAGTATTTGACCTCACTTGACCCAGATTTGAATAAAGCCATAGCTGTTTTCAAAAAACAAATTGTGGTCATTTGTTATCAAGATTGAGTATTTAGTTTGGCTTCCATAGTGGTTGCAAGTGTGTTTCTTTTCGCCTTGACCTGATCTAGTGTTTAACCTTATGTAAACCGGAATCGATTTAGACCTATATGATATTACGTTTATATTTTTGAAAAAGTTTCAACAATATTGAGCTTTAAAAATGTGGCTTTTAGAGTGGTCACACTTGTGTTCTAAGATTTGATATAACGACTAAGTTTTTGACCGCACTGGACCCAGATTAAAATTTTGCCAGGATTTTATCAAGATAAACATTCAGAACAATTGTCATCAATACTTGATCAAGTGTGTTCGCTAGAGTGAAAACGAGATAGAAGTGACCATGACAAGTTTTTTTCCATGATTTGACATGGTGACCTAACTTAAACCGCGTTGGACTCAATTCGAACTTGGGTATGTTCAAAACGAGTCAAATTGCAGCGTTTATTGTAGAGCGTTCCTATGTCATTTTGGATCAGATATCACTGCCAGATTGCTGTGCAGTCGACGCATTTATGATCTTTAGTTTTGCTTTTATGCATTTAAATTTTCACTTTATCTTATGACCAATTAAAGCAGTAGTTCAGTGTATTTTCATTATCCTACCTTGGTTTGCAATTACCAACGTTTAGTTCTGTTCATGCAGAGCAATCTAAACTTCACTAACACGAACACAATTCATTTTTACATGGTTGTATCCATAATAACGATGGGATTATTAGTACAATACAAAATAAAGTTTAAGCGACTGCATATAATAAAACTATGATATGATTTACCAAATTAACAATCGAAATGTCATACTTACACGTAAAAGCGTTTATAACGTTTTACACAACTGAATTGGCA
The DNA here is from genome assembly GCA_007657795.1 of Dreissena rostriformis. Taxonomy (NCBI): domain Eukaryota; kingdom Metazoa; phylum Mollusca; class Bivalvia; order Myida; family Dreissenidae; genus Dreissena; species Dreissena rostriformis. The sequence continues at coordinate 184,574 of VMBQ01000193.1, forward strand.
CCGCAGTGCACCTTGTTATTCTCAAATTAGCGATCTAGTTGGATCATACGAGGTTATCTTGTAAATATCATGTCAGCTAATAACTCGCAGGCGTATTCACATGACTTGCGTTTCATTTAATTCGGTGTAATTGAAGTTATTGGCAGAGAGTTCGTCTCTGTGGGTGCGATTCCTTTTATCTCTAGTGCACCGGAGTTGTATCAATAAGACCATTGCTCCCAGAATAGTTATAAGTCGATTATGCGAATAATACATGATACGTCCTGTTCCAGAGATGAATGTCATAAGCTAGGTCAGCTATAAACATTACCGCTGCTTAACGCCTCTTGCAACATATCAGTTTGATCAGGAGTAGCAAGGGCGAAGACATGTTATGGTCTGTGTTGAGAAACAGTGCGGTACAACAAGACCAAAATAAAAACACATCGATTTAATGTAACCTGGAGGCATGTGAATAAGCATTTAATACATATTTACACTTTTTTAATAATAAATAACCAGGCTGTGTCAATGGTTGTCATTTTTTGCATTTAACATAATGTCATAGTGGCTGTATTTGAGTTTCGGCCCGTTGGAAAATATGTTCCCCAAATAGAAAGCGGGGTGATCTTCCTTACATAATTGTTATGAAGCCTTGTGATTACTCTAGAAGTCACCCTTGTTTTCCCGTCTTAATGAAACCTGCCCCAACTATTTTTCGTAATCTGTTGTTTGTGACCATAAATCGACTGAGTTCAAGAATGGCTCATGTCAGATGAAAAGATCGCAACAGATGGTTTGACAGTTTTCTTTATCAGTCTATAGTGGAACTGACTTTCTTTTAAGAACATGTTGAGACCTAACTTGCCAACGACCAACACAGCCCATACATATGTTAGAAGGTTTTCCTGAAATAACTATCTTGAATTAAATTCGCGTTGACACGATTGTTTTGAAGGACTTGTTTTTATAAGATGTCAAGAGTTTACATTTTGTAGTCTTTTGCAGTGGACCCATTATGTTATTATATATGATTAATTGTTTAGTTTTAAGTTATTAGCTCAAAGTTGATATAAACATTGATTTGAATAATTTATCATATACTTAACGCTAACATCAGGTGTGCATAACTTAAGGCATTTAAAGGTATTATTAACACAGTGTAATTTTTGAATATGTATCTTAACACGTATGAACTTACTATGTTTGAATATGTCAAAACGGATTACTATGCTTACTATTTCCAGGTATCAAGAAGCCATGTATAGATGTTGAGGATTCCAAGGTTAAAAAAGCGTCACTAAGTGTATACCGATCTAGAATGTTGACGGTACATGAAAACCCACCCATCAAACAAAATAAAGATAACGTCTAAGTGCCACGCCAGTGAAAACACAAAACAATGACATATACGTGCATTGTAAGTGGAATGAAAAACATAAAATGTAACGTCGGTTCCATTCAATAACAAGGTTGATGAGACCAAAATGCTACCATTATTGCGATTCGAAATATCTGAAGCGATTCGGAAAATCTGACGCGAGATTAGAAGATTCACACCAGTTATATTTAATATGTATTGAATATAATGACATTTAACGAATCGTGACATATAAGAATGAAAAGTGTATTTAAGTTTCGCTTATAGACATTATATGTCAGACGAATCTATGTAGACTTTATAAAAACAATACAAACATCAGCTGTGTACTTTGAGAATTGTCAAATGCATCACGTATTCTATCGATATAGATCCCTTATTGTACCACTAATTGTGTTGAAATTTGGACCAAGAATAATTCAACAAATACATGTATGTAATAGTTCCTGTAAATGTAATTGAAATTGATCAAGATCAAAAAGTTAAAACGTAAACAATTACAAACATCACATCAAAAATTCGAGTGGCTAATACTTCGTGTGCCCTCCCATGACTTGCGAAACGTGTAGACATCACTTTCTCATTGGAGCGACGTTATTGATAATAAAACGTGGAGGGATGTTTCGCCACACATCCACAAGGGCCTGTTTTAATTCACACAGAAGGAGTGGGGATACTGCTCTTCTTCGTCCAGTTCGTCCCAAAGGTATTCTATTACATTGAGATCGTGTGGTTTTGGTGGGAATGGAAGAAGACGTACGTTCTGTTAATGGAATAACGCCTGCTTCGCGTTCGCTATATGAGCATGTGCTCCTTTCTGCAACAAAACCATGCCGCGTCTGCCGGCCCGAAGATGCGGAAAAGCAATTGGAGCAATTTTGTTTTCCTGCATACATATAACAGCGATACGGTTCCCGTGGATAATTACCAAACCTGTTTTTGTGTGTAACGATCCTCCAGGCCGCACCATAACGGATTCACCGCCGTTAGAATCAGACTGAAATAAACAGTCATTGTTTAGGCGTTCAACATGACGTCTGTATAAGTGCATCCGTCGTTGTGGTACAGGTTAAAGTGACACTCGTCAATGAACAGGATGTGTATCAAGTCTGCTGGTGCTGCGAGCGCATCGGTCACGCAGCTACCGGGCGTTCCAAGCGTTTTTTCTCGCTGTATCTGCTGCAGTCCTGTAGTTTCTTTGAAGATGATCGGCATTAATCTGGGAATCTTGATACGCCGTTGTAATTTTTATGCGATGTTCCCGTGTAACATCTTCTACTCTGCCAGTATGTTGGAACTTCTTCCAACGCCTAGCTATGGGTGATGCATGTCTACTTAAGACACGCACCACCTTAAATATCAACAATTTTCTAAATTAAACATTAAGACCTCTTTAATTATTCATATGTAGTACAGTAAAGATGCATACCCATTTAACTTTATATTTTTATTTTAAGTTTAAAAAGCCGACACGTACACGTCTTAATGATTTACCGGCCTGCGACATGCCTATTGGCGGTTGCGCTCAATATGCAAACGAGCCATAGATATTTATTGTTTTAAATTAATTGTATGTTTTTCGGGTGTGAGAACCCACCCAAAATTATGACAGGGAAATGGCATTAGAATAATATAGGGTTTCACTGTTTACACGATCAAAAAGATGATTCAGGTCTACGCCCGTGCTAAAGCATCCAATCGTCACGGATGCATGATTGTATCGTGACCTTGCACGGAATGTAGTCAAATGATCACATTTAAATTTGTAAATCAAAATCTTTACACATATCTGAGATATAAAGTTTTGAAAAGTACTGCGTTGGAAAAGTATCTAATTGTACATATTTCAGTTTGGTTCATGTGTCTTTATGTGCTGTTTTAGTCCGTCTATGTTGAAGGATCCTTTCTGGCATATTCTTAATTTAAACTCAATTGGTCCATGAATAGGGACCGTATACCAGTCCTCCTCTAGTTTTAATTCCTAATTACATATACTGCAACTAAAGATGCATATTATATCGCACTCTGAGACGTGTATCATATGAAAAGAACGGTTAAACAAATGTTCATATACGAATATGGTCGAAAAGTCAAAAACGACCTAACATTCATTAGCATATGGGTGGCATGGCCTGATAACATAACATGAGCTTGTATATCAGCCACCCCACAAGCCATCCTCCTGAAAATAGGTGAACTGATTCAATTGGTCGGTAGGTTTTTCGTACAGCATTATTATAATTTTACAGTAAATAACGAGATTTAGAAAGCGAGTATATTGCAAAGCATAACAAGCTACATGTATACAACTATAATACAAATATAAACTTTATAAAAGATGGATAGGTATTTCGTGGCAAACATTTCAAGACAGGAATGAGCTGTTTGTCATTTGAAAGCCAGGTCTCAAAATGTGCTTTAAAAAAAGTCAGTTCCCGATAGGGGGTAAACCAATATCCCTTGGCAATACATTAATTGTTAGAGATAAATCAACGCCGGAAAATATACTTATCGTAATTTGTATTATATTTAATTAAACACACGCGCAAATACTGTGTACACAATTTCTCGAATTAACGTAAGTAAACAACAGATTTGTGGACAGTTTTCCTTCAAAAACTGTTTTCCGACGTCTACGATATCCAAACATAAAACCCACTGAATCACAACACCGTAGGGCTGAAAGGGCGTATTTATGTTAAAGAAATAAAGAATTTAATTGGTTTACCGAGTGAAAAAACACGATACTCTTTTACGAAAAGCATCCAAACGACGCCATTTTGCTTGCTCCCCTGGCTTAGAACAGATGATCAAATGATAATTCGGCCGACTTCGAAAATGGTTTAGGTGAGAACAAAATATTGCCGTCAGAGGGGCGAATCAGGTTTCTTTTAATAGTAACACTAGCGTTTACATTTTTACGTTTTTTGTTTTGATTTTCAGTCATCAGAGTCAATCACGATACTCAATATTAAATTCGTATGTGTTATAGAAAAACGACTGCTTATGTGTGGGTATCTGGTTTACCATAAGCCACTTTTATACTTAACATTGTGCATTATCCTTTATTGGTATATTCACGACCTGTATCGCATTAACATATCTGCCCCATATTCGTTTCAGAAAACAGGTCTAATTGTCTAAATAGACTCAGCATCTGAATGGTGATGAACCAGATTTATCTTGAACGGACATTACGCCCTTTCCGAGAAGAGACAGTCAATCACGGTATTCATCATTAAATACGTATTTGTAAGACAGAAACGGCTGTTGATTTTGTGTATTGAGTGTATCATAACCACTATTCTTCTCAGTATCTCTTTTTGGTCTAGTGAAGATCTGCATCGCAAAGACATAGCTTCCTATATTCGTTTCAGAAAAACATTAACACAGATGTCTAAATAGACTACGCATCTGAATGGTGATTGACCAGATGTATCTTGCACGGACATAAGGCCCTTTTCGAGAACAGACATATACAATGTATATTTCGAAACGTTTATATTATTTCTGCACCGGCAATTACGTCGCTATCTTCTCTTTTTATTATTCTTCTATTCGATTGCTGCTACACTTGGAGACTGGATGAAGGATGCAAATTTGTGGTCTTTAGTAGGGCCGAAACCCGTCCATACAGCTTGTCCTGAGGGCTCACGGGTATTACTTTGCAAGAGTTGGTGGACCCTGCATTCCTTGCAGATGTGTTCAGCCATATGGTCGGCCTCTCCACAGGGGATATTGGGTGAAGGCACGCGGTGGATTATCTCGTTTGTCTAAATCCTAAAAGCCTTACTTAATAACACAGTTATAGATCTTAAGTAATATCTATCGATTTAACATAATGATGACAAAATTAAAAATAGCATTGTTATAAAAAAAGAACTTGGAACTAAAATAGTTTTTGCGAATGGAATCATGCCCGGAGCACTCATTGATTGTCATTTATGTCTTCAACAATATTAAATTTATGATATTTATAAGTATGAACTCTACATTCCGTGGAAAAAATTATAATTATATTCATTGTTAACGTTATTCAGATTTAAAGGAATAAATAGGAGTAACCAGCCGCCGGACGATTTAAGTATTAATTATTGTTCGAAAAGCAGTTTTTTACGAAGCTCACAGGGTTCCAACTTTGTTTCTAGCAATAGTCGTTATATGCCCACTTATGTGACTTTGTCTCAACGAGTTTGTAAATGTTCAATGTGGGGCTTTTCGATGTTAAATGATAAAGTATTGTTTATTTACTATCAAGTCACTTTTTCAGATAGATGTTTTCTAGAAATCCCGTTTAGGCTTCTTTTAAATCCGTTTAACAGCCAGTTATTCAGTAACTTAACATTATGTTATTAATTGAATTATATATTTTTTCTGCGTAGTTCGCACTTGGCGAAAGAAGACAGAAACATTATTACGTGTACACTGACATATAGACTTGTTTTGAAGTAGTGTTTGCAAACACACAATGTTTAAAATGTCACTGTAAATTTCTTAAATGTCAAATATTATTGGACTATGTATTTAAGGATACCACTGTAAGTTTATAGACGACATATTTCTTTGCATAAACATGAAGCGAAATTTAAATAATGCCTATATCTATTGTCAATAACAATCGGCGCCGTTCGTCATATTGCTGAACATCACCCACAGCTAGAAGTTTCGATTGATATGGCCCATTATTACAGCTTTGTTGGAATCAATTGTAGTAGTCAACTTAATGTTAATACGTTGTGCATTACACGTATTTACATGCATGCAAAGCTTTAATAAACATACACATAATACGATTAGAACGTTTAATTACTTCCCACATTAAAAGTTTGGTGTTCAAGGATACGAAATTCATTGATTCATGATCTAACTAATAAATCCGTCTACGTGACCAATGTGCACTTATACTCCAATATTTGTTTTTAGAGGAAATCAATGACTTCATCGTACTTATTATTGTTCGGTTGCAAACATTATGCTACATGTAAGTACATTTGTCGCATGAATATAGATTCCATTCCTTGTTGGATAATCAGTACACTGATTAAAAGAGTATTGATTTTATTACCTGGAAGACAATATTTTTCCGAAAACCCTTGAGACATATTGGATTCGCTTAACTATCTATTTGTTATTGAAATCATTATATACGATAGTATGTTTGGTGCTTGTAAAGGATATAATTTAAAGACAGACACTATTCAGAAAATGGCTTAAACACCATTTCCCAGTGATAAGAAAGCAAGAATGTAAGTTCTTAGTACTCGGTATAAAACATAGAACATCAATTATCGATTAGCTATATTAAGTCGTAGTTATTTAACATAATTATATCGAAAGGCCAAGTTTTGAGGCATACTGTTCATCAATTGAAAAGATTGTATGACAATAAGGAAATACTAATATGATGGTCAAATACTCGACTGAAGATACTTATATATACTTAAAGATATTGTTTGAAAAAAAGGCCGTTCAAACATTCATTAAAGTTTAAATATAAACCAATTTATACCGAAGTTTCTGCGACATGAGTTGACTGTCATAACCGACATGAGGTTATTTTGGCAGTTGATGCATTCTCAAACAAACCGACCAATTACCATCACTCATGCGCAACAAGGCGACAAGAAGGAATAACAATGGGGATACCGAATTGCAAAGCACAACATCTGGGATTAAAATGGCTTACAGTTACGCAAATAAAACATTTGATATTCTAATGTATTTTAAACCCAAATGACCTCATAGCCTCAAAGTATAATAAAAATAGTACAGCATAGATGTATTCAAATCCATCACATAAATTCGAGTTAATTAGTTTAGGTGGTATTCGAACTAGATTAGCATAATAACAATTTTCGAAGGCAAGATGAAATGGAAAAAGCCTACAACTCATTCAAAAGAACATGTAAAGAACCGAGACAATGAGGATAATGTGGAGCATTTAACTGATCAAAAACCACATATAAATCCGACTCTTTCAGTTCTTATTAAACAAAATGATACAATTAACTAGAAACGTGGAAGCCAACAACACTTTTTCACTTATTTCAGGAAGTATGCATGCGCATGTGTGTATTACATATTTAACACCAATTCTATGCACACCTGTATCTTAGTTTACATTTGTATTTCCTTGTAAGTTGTTCGTTTCCGGATGTTATTAAAAACATTAATACAGAAGCCTAACATGAATAATACACTCGTTACATAAACATACTTTTATTTTAAAAGCTCGTAAATGTATGTAGGTATGCATGTTAAAACCTAAATTTGTGTTTGTTTGGAATTGTTGCCGAAATATGTTTGTTTTATACAAAAATAAGCAATGCAAGTGGCCGAACAACATTAACACAGATTTAACATCATTTCACTGACTAATATTGTAACCACTTAAATGAACAAACACATCTGTGTACTAAATTAATTCCGTATATGAATGTGCGTTGTATCTTTTACAGCACAATGCGCACTGGTTGTTATAGTTATTGTTATTTAACGTTTACATTTCGTAATTATTGTTTAAGAGGGTTTGAAAGCAAAACGAGTCCACATATACCAGACTGATTGGTTATACAAATCTCTAACGGTTCTGCTATTTCCATAGAGAAACGATTACCCTGCCTAACAACTTTCCCTTCCGTTTACGTATAGTTATCGCGGTGAATTCTCTATGGATTGACGACGATAACCTTCGATTTGCACGAGCGAGTTTGAAATATAAAACGTGAGATAGGAGAGATACAAATGCGAATGTAAAACAACTTAAGATAAATTGTAATGTTAAATACGTTGTGTAGAGCAACTGCCTTGTCCGAGTTTTGATTGTGTTTAATGATTTGTTTAAACCGTAGTTTTTACTAACTATGTTTTGACCATGTCGACATCAAGACAATGGATAAAGGATAGACTTAAATACTTTATTGCGAACTAAATTGGGTTTCCTTACTTTACATGCTCAGACCCAACTTCGTGATATGGACGAATTTAAGAGTTATATGTGTTAACCATTATACATCAACTATATTAATAAGTCTCTTTATTAAATACTTTGGTCACGAAAATGATACAACAAATCTTCATAAGTACTTTAAGTTTTCTAATAAATATAAGTTGTACAGGGAGCACAGATAGCTTAATGTTGATTAAATACGTCTAGTAGCTATAACTAAGATGAAGTAGTTATTGTTATTGTTTATTCATTGTTTATGCTTGACATTTGATCGCATATTTAATTCATTAGTCATGATCAATTGGTCATATGTAATTATATGAATAAACTCAAATTAGCATTTATTGAAATGTTTAATTGGCTTTCAGAGTTCAACGTTTGTTTTACTCTAAATGAATACTATCTTAAATATATATACATGCCTTCTTAACCAGGGTACTAACTGTTAAGGAAAAAATATAATGAAGAGACATTATCAGTAGATACATTCTTGTCTTTTTATCTTTCACGTTAAAAAAATTACCAATTGTCTATAGAATACAACAACATACAAACAATACGCCATAAAACATAAAATAATGATTAACGACGGGGTTGCCGTCTTGCAAAGGTACACTTAACTCATGTGTGGATTAAAACGGTTGAACGGTTAGTCAACCCTTAACCCAGCAATTAACACTTAAATGAGAGCATTCACATGTTAGAACATACACACACTCATTAATTATAGCATCAACGCATTTGAATAGTCAAAGTTAACACCCAGTTGGAGCTTCAACCAATTGATGACTAGCCTAACCACATTCTTTAACTTTATAAAGTTATATGTGTCAAAATATTACAGTACAATGATAAACTAAAAATCCTTACCTTACCGTATTTCATTTTACATATGTCCGTGTTAATAACATATTGATAATGTAAAATAAAAATGCAAAATCAATGTCAATTATTGGTCTTATACATTAAGTACATGACAATTTACAGTCTTCTCCAACCACGACCTGTCATAAAGCAGTTTATCATTCTAAGCAAACGTCATTGATGTGTTTTTATGAGTTGGCCCCGAGCGGGTTTGTATGGTATCTGCATTAAAACAGATTGTATGATAAGTGTATTAATTGATTAACTCTTGTACCCAAGTTACCATTGCAAAATTGAATAACATAATTAATTTAATCAATGTTTATTTATTATAAAAGTCAAATGAGATTCACGTATACAATAAAACTTATACAATCGGAATCACCACAGATAAATCAATCGAACCCACAGCATGAGCTTGAGATTCGCCGGCCGCTGGTGTTTATCTTTCAGATAAAAGGCGTAACACATTTCCCGTCCATGTAAAGCCCAAATGATTACAATGGTGGAAACATCAGATCGGGCCCTGTATGATTGCACTTTTCGATTTTTTGTTCATGTTTTCTTTGTGACTATTCGGCGTTTTCAACAATTCTTTAGTCGTATCACGGTGTTCAGTTAGCCTAATCATACTTTTAATGAATCAGATAGTCTACCAGTAATGAGTGTATGCCAGTACCTGTCTTCCCCCCCCCCCTACTTATATCAGAAGTATGAATAAAATGGTCGTATATATGATTTCATGAGTTTTCTCCACACACGTCATTTGGCTGCACTAGAAACCTAAACATGATCCTTGGAAAGTAGTCCGGTTTTGATAAAAAATTACGATAACAGGTAGAATCCCTCGCATGTATTATAACGCAGATGTCCAGACTCAATAGCGCCATATAAAACAATTTTTGGCAGTTCTGTCCTTGGGAACATTTTCTAATTTACATTTGACTTTCTGATTTCCCGTCCCTCTCTTTGAACAATTCGTGTAAATTGTAATGAGTATGTATTCTCTTTCAAACTCGTTGTATCTATCAGTACACACAATTTAACATAAAACAACGCGTTTAAAAGATAGAACCTTTAATTTGGCAGATGCAATTCTGAGCATATAGCACGCAATCAAGCGATATTGAAGATAAATGCACACACTTAAGTTGTTTCAATGAACAATACGGGATTTAAACAAGAAGAAAACATACATTATAAAGGGAAGCAAATCTAACCAAGAATATACATTGTTCCTGGGACGCAGTGATTTGAAAGTTATCACTAGCGAAAATGCACTCTCAAAATACGTCTCTCTGATACATGTATAATGAAGCATGATGTTGTTTTTAACAAGTTGCCATACATATATAAAGAGCATACTCGTATTTCCACATACATCTATTAACCGATGTAATTATCGAATATTCTGTAAATAACTCATATGCAAATATGATACAAATGTTGAAGTTTTTTTATATTTAGTATGGTACTACGTTATTCCGCAAATGAGGGACTTTTTTGTCAGAATGTGAATGCACCAAAAAAGGTGCGATGTCATTATCAGAGTGCTTTTTTCATTACTGGAAATGTGAATTGGTGTGCGAAACGTAATATCCACTTCATTTATGCCAATAACAAGTATTAGTTATGAAACCAAAGTCTGAGTTCAACGTCTAATAGTACCCTGTGCCGTGTACGCCATCAGAGTGCTTTTTTCATTACTGAAAATCTGAATTGGTGTACGAAACGTAATATCCACTTCATTTATGCCAATAATTAGTATTATTTATGAAACCAAAGTCTGAGTTCAACGTCCAATAGTACCCTGTGCCGTGTACGCCATCAGAGTGCTTTTTTCATTACTGAAAATGTGAACTGGTGTACGAAACGTAATATCCACTTCATTTATGCCAATAATTAGTATTAGTTATGAAACCAAAGTCTGAGTTCAACGTCCAATAGTACCCTGTGCCGTGTACGCCATAACTAGATTTATCATTACGAAACGTAAAATAAGGTACAGAAATGACTAATATGATAACAAGTTTTACGGGTGCACTTCTGAGAAAACATCTGAGTTTAAAACTAACATAGAAGAATTGATTCCTGATAATAATTGTGGGACTTGGTACATATAAATATGGTTTAATTTCGCATGCAATGAGTACAAATGCATGGAGATTTGTTTTTGTAAAACATCGATATTATTAGATCTTAGCGCCTACAATTATGATTTAGGTCGCATGTATATATTTGGCATTGTTCTGCAACGTGGTGTATATAACGTAACATTACAGTTTGTTCTTGTATGTTGTGCATACACATTAAGGATGTTCGTGTTTGCATGCAAAACCTCTGCTTCGGATTCTGTTCCGCAATTTGCATGACGTGCAGAGAATGATAGCGACATTATTAATATGAGACTGATCTTACGAACAAGACGTTCTATACCGAGTATATTATGTTTTCAAGTAAAGAAACAATTACGCATATTGCTAATGAATGCTTATGTATAAACGTAATTATATTTGGACATATTGTTTAAACGGTATAAAAAAAAATGTTAAAGCGAGCTCAGCCACGTATTAGTTCTCAGATAAGATTTCCTTACCCTAAGGTCAAAACGTAAATTAGTGTTTGCCTTTCGTATTTAATTATTTCCAATTGGTTGTCCATTTTCTTGTTAATTTTCGGCTGTCACCATTAACTTCAAAACATCGTTTAATTCCGAATGTATTCGTTATATGTCCGTTGCATACGTCATTTTTACGATGTTATGCTGATTTAGTTTATAGTTAAGTTTCAATACTTACACTAACTTCTACTCACTCAAGTTTGTACCTACTGTTACACTAGTTTATTACTGCATGTGGTAAACGATGTTAAACCATGCACATGATTTAAATTTATTAGAACGTTGTATACAAAAATGCAACACATCAATTAATATTCAACACAAGAGAAAAGAAAAAAAGAAAAAGTAAGACCTAATACAATCTCATGCGGATTTTATTGGCTGAAAACAACTGTGAATTTATCATCCATCGGATATTTAAGAGATAACTTTAACACTGTTTAATTAAGTAAGCACGTGTTCCCTGGAGTGCAAGGACATACCAAAAGGCATATATTCAAAATATGTACATGATACAGCAAAACATTTATTTGTACCTTCATAATTCCAACGACAATCGAAAATGTAAAAGTAGATACAGATCAGTTACTGTTTCCTTGTTGAGGGGAACATTAAGTGCAATCGTCTCGGGTCTTCAGCGATCGATCAAGGTCAAACTATAGTTTAACAACTTACACTATACATGGCATCCTTGACAATAGGATTGATGTGTTACTGACAAGCATACTATTGTAGTTTGGAGTAAAAAGTCTTCATTTGTATATCGTACTTTTGGAATTCGGATAAGACCTTCTTGTCAACACTTGTCGTTCTGAAGCTAAACAATTATTTGATAAAATCAGTGCCATTTTTCGTACAACCACTAGCTAATATCGAATGAATATGCAAGTGATTTTCCCCGTAATGTGCACGTAAATTGCAATATTATCATGTTCATGGTTTCTTTCTGCAATCAAACTTAGTTTAGTTTAATTTACTATATTGTTCTGATTGATGCTCCTGTCTTTATATATTTTTATAATAACATATTTTTAAGGAAATTCTGGAAACGGATCGCATCAAAAATACATTTGAACGAAATTGATAACATGCATTCATGCAAATTTTTACGTAGATACTGTTTTTTACAAATAATTGCTATACATTATAAAATTTGATTGCAAAAGAAGAAGTTGTAGTAGCCGGGAAAGAGGTCTCTTAATATGCCAAAACAATCCGTATTTACAAAAACCCATTCAGGCACAAACAATACAAGGACCTTATGTATGTCCATGTTGATATTCAAGTACCACGTACACTGTTTTAAATACACCAAATATCAACGTTGAATGTAACTATACCCATGCATATACACAACTGGTGGACACAACTATGCGTATGAAACGGAAACCTATTACGACATGAGTACTCGTGACTCCTTTCAACCATCGTTTTTATGTTCATAGTACTAGGGGGACGTACCAATTCATTTAGCAAATACATCTATTTCCATGTGATGTCTTTTAAGAATACAAAGGCATACCTTCGAGTAGCTCACATGATGTTCAACGGGAGATCGGCCAGTCACGAATGACGTGTATCTCTTAAATTGTGTCATCTAGGAGCCGTGCACAAACATTCCAAATGCATGCATTCTCTTTGATTTTATTTTTTTGGTTGGAATGTAATTGTGTTGCAATTCATAATGTGTTCATCTTAAATGGTTTGTTTTACCATGACTGGCTTCGAGAAATCATATTTACTGTTAACTTCGTCGATCGATCCATGTAACCTTTCCTCGCTAACATTTGATATAACATGAAATGTTAATGTTATCTTACAATGACTCAGACTAGTATGCACACGTTTATAAAAGAACAAATACAGTCGTTATGTATACATTTTCAAACGGTGAACAATGCATGGTTTATCACTATTATGATAAAGTTTATATAAAATATGTTTTCAATTTAACGTTAACACATGACAGGTTTAAAATGTAAACAAATGGCAAATTGACTTATGTCCACTATATCATAAACAATATACATTTCCTTAAACCAATAATAAAATATTCAACCATAAAATATGCTTAATGCTTCCTGAATAGAATCCACCATGAAATACGAAAAACGTTGGCCTGTATAAATCCATTTGTCTCCAGTATTCAAAATGTACGATGGACGGCTTTTCTTCGAGCATTTTTACAATCTTCATATATAAGTTCATCTCATTTATACTTTCTTTATTTATGTATTTACTATTTAAACTATTTGAACACAAATACAAACCAAACAAGTATGTATGAAATGTTTCTGTTCGTATGTTAAATTTAAATCAGTCTTAAACAAATCGGAAATTAAAATTTTACAAACTCAAAGTCAATGCAGCCATATTCAATCTTTTAGCCTCATGTCTGTCGTTATTCAGAAATTGATAAAAATCTATATGACAGTTACAATTGAACATGTATAAGACTGAAACAAAATAAATGAACTAAAGATCATATCGATTTTTGGCCGGGTGATGTTTATTTAATTTCATCTTGCATAAATAATATTTTAGAGTTCGGACGATCGTTAGCAAGTTTTGAAAGATTTGTTTACACATTTGCAATCCAGGAAGCGTTGTTTGTGAAGCATCACAGAGATAAAAATAATTACTCGATGATACCATTTTAAGGGCAATTCAAACATGTCCCGTTTAAACAAAATTTAATGTCATTTTTCTTGGCAAGCATATCAGAAATCAATACAGCAGCCTGGTAACAGCAAACATAAACACCGGAAAGATGTGTTTCGTCTTTTGCTTGACAAATCATCTGCATATGATTGCGTTATTGAATCGAATCGACATGTTTGTGGAATAATCAGTAGGCGTCAATCTGTTTGTTATAATCATAATGCCTGTACTGTCAAAATACGATTCAAAAGAAAGTGTGATTATTTCGTTTATTAAATATAAATGGGAACGCAAATGTGTGTTGAGTATCAAAATAGTAAGCATTGCATGGGTTTGGAAATCACACATTCGAAAATTAAAAAACATAACAATGGTACCTGATTTCTGCCTTGTCGTTCTTGCGTGTTTGTGGGTTTGAAGGTCGGGAACACGACAACATAATGACACAAGCGGCGCCTTTTGTCATAATCGTCGTGACGGCGCCTTTTTGTCTTGCTTGTGCGTATATTGTCGTCTTTTGCATGTTGTCATTTTGGCAGGTTTGAAGGACAAATACACGAACGACAAAAAAGGCGACAAATGTCGTAAGGACCGTATCATTTTGCTTGAGGCGTGTAACGGGTTAAAAGTTCGCCAAAACGAAAACACACAAGAACAAAACATACACCCGCAAAAAGTCAATATTTTCGTATTGGCGCAACTTTTGTTATTCGTGTGTGTATATATGCCGTTATTTCGTGTATGTGCGTTTCTTCATACATAACTAATAAAAGTGTTTTCCAACAATGTCATTTAAGGGTGAGTATTTTTATCTTTAAACGCTGGGAGGACAGTTTATTACAAATAAATACATTCAAATACAGATTAACTTGTTCGAGTAGTTCGTGCTTTACCATAAAGAGGAAATCGTGATAAAACAAGTCTTGAGTGGATGACATTCGATAGAGTTTAGATAATATGATAAATAGAGTTCGGATTCTTAGGAGAGCTATAACGTTATACTTCAACCTACGCGAACAGATCTGACCATAACTTGTAATGCCACAATTAAACACCATGTGACGATGGTCGATTAAAGTTAATGACCTATTAGTTAAACATATTACGTTCATTATTTCTTAAATATGTTTGATCATTAAACATGAATACAGATTCAGCAATGTAGAAACTAGCACTGCCTTGCATTTATAAAAAACAAAACAGACAGACAGACAGACAGACAGACAGACAGACAGACAGACCGACCGACCGACAGACAGACAGACAGACAGACAGACAGACAGACAGACAGACAAACAGACAAACAGACAAACAGACAGACAGACAGACAAGACAGGCAAATTAAAGACAATGGTCAATTATCCCTTCTAGAAAACCCGTTGACGAAGCGCCTTATATATACATATATATAGATAGATATAGACGCCCGTACAGAGTATAATAGCGTCAAACACATGTATGTGTGCTTGTATTCCACTGATTATGCCATAACTATACAGCAGATAAAGAAGCGGATACAAAAGGGAGCTCATTGGAACACCGAGCATAATGTCAGACGCATTTGATTTAGCCCGTGTTAAAATCACTTATTGGCTGCGATCTGAAAAGCGAGTTGAAACGCTTAAATATAATCTCAAATACTAACATATTAAAGTATAAAAATGAATCTTAGTTTGGTAATGCTTTTAGACGTTGAAAGTTGAATTAATGCCTGGGCATGATTGGATCTTAAAATTTACTTTATTTTGTCATATCTGTTAGTGATATCTGTCAGTGAGTGATTCTAGAGCTGGATCAACAAGTGTTAAGATTTTGAACACATTTGCAGTGTTCAAATAAGACGGCACTTTGCAAGCAGATAGACGGGACACACGTTTCAAAAGTGGCTTATAACGTTAATGCATGGCTTCCAGGAGAATTCGGTTATCAATTTTACCAGAACCTAAAGCCATTATACTTTACTGTTTATGGACAAGACAATAACGTTCTTTAATAAACTAATTTAATTGAAATGGCTTGCGTTTTGTATGTGGAGAAAAAAAAGAGTTTAATTACATTAAACAAATAAAACACAAACACACATGTACATACACGTTTTTTTTAAAATACATGCTTGTGTTCAGATAAAAGACCGTAGCAATAGTGATTCATCGCTTCATTATTCTTGTAGTCACTGAAACTGTCACATGTGATACAGTTTAAATCAATAATACCCATATTGATTGCATAGTATTAATATGCCCGATGCGGATATAATATTCACAAAAATAACACGCATATGATAAGATCGGACTGTTTGCAGTTGACATGACAGTTTTGCAAAACATTTAAGCCTAAAACTTCACATTACACAGACTTACATTGTATAATGCTTAGGAGAATCATAAAGTATTTCTTGTTAACGTCTGAATGTATCACAGGAGAATATTACTTTGCGAAATACCGTTTGACATTGACGGATTCTCAAACAAGATTAATATAAAACCTGTATTAAACCGTATACAAGTTGTATCACGATAAACGTGATGGATGTTTCGTTACAAATATTGCTTAAGCTAGCATTCGCTGGGTGTGGATTTTGTTAAAAAGCGGTATCATTCGATATAGTATATTCCCCAAACATTGTTCATATAATGTACAATCTACGAATGCTCGTGTATGTATACAAATTATCGGCTTCGGATTCTCTTTCGCCAATCGCATGACGAGAATAAAGTATTGCGAAGTAATCAAGTGAATGCTGATTTCAGGAAACTAGACGTTTTATACTGAAACCAGGTGTTGATATCCTGTGGCATAATTACATGGAATTACAGGCTTTGGTGGAAAAAATAATATTCATCAGCAAAGCGTCACCCAAAGCAATTCAGTGATGTATCATTTTTTTATTCCAAGTTCTGTCCAATATAATAGGAAACCCGTACTGATAAGGAGATTTGTATTAACAAAAGTTAATAGTGTTGCAGATCGTATCATATGGATATAACTTACCTTTGGTCTGATATAACATTGTGCGTCAGATATACTATTATTTTTAGTGAAAATAGAGTCAAAGCTTGGTATCGACGCTTGATCATATTTAAAACGTTTCTGACGCACTTTTAGTGTTACTTTTTATGATTAATAGCGGAATGTTTAAGGATTTATTATTTACAAAAAACCTTGGACATGAAAATGTCAAGACAATAATCAAGGGATTATACATTAATAATGAACGTGTCTTTTTGAAGTGAAATTTCAATATGTCAAATTCAAGCTGATGTTTAAATAATTGCAAGACAAAACGTGACAAGATTAGCGTTTTATATAAGTTTTACAGAGATAACATTATCTTGAAAACGATGTACACATCACAAATAGCTGAAGTCAGTTTAATTGGATCGTGTGGTGTACTGAAAACAAATGCAGTACACTTAAGAAGTAAAATGTATATGAAGAGTGATTTACATAAATATATACAGTGAAACCTAGTTTTATTTCTACTACATTTTTAACATATGCTTCAATAGTTTAAGAACAACTGAGTTCCCATAAGGGACTCGTGTAAGAAAAACATTATATTTCGTTTCATATTATATAATAAGAGTCAACGGTCTCCCAAAAGCACCGACATACACTATGTTTTATTTACACCAGGAAGTGCTAACGAATTTTTTGTAGTTTGGTTAGGAATTTCCTGTCAATATTCGTCTAAATACAGCAACACGATAATTTGATAAAATCACTGCATTTTGTGAACAACCAATCGCTAAATGTCTGAAATGTTTTTCCTCGCATATTGCATCGGGATAGTTACTGTATCGTGTAAAAGGTTTCTTCCGAAAATGACGTGATATTAAATAACGCTTAGTTGACTAGACGAGTCTTATCAATGTTGCGTTTATTCCGTTAACATTAACCTACATCGTTCCGCAATTCGGAAAACGGATATCATCAATTAAGCGTTCGAGTCATATTCATATGCATGCATACACTCATTGTTATATATATATATTGATTTTCACAAATACCTTCGCGGCAGTTGCATGGAACACGCCGGTAAAGTTTGATTTTATTGCTACCATCACTTATCACTTATCAGCACGGATCTACTGAAGAAGAAGACGGCACAAACACTGACAAACACTATGGCAATACGGCGGATACACGGTTGCCATTTTCATAATTATTCAAATCATATATTATTCAAATCATATTTGAGAAAAGGTAAGGGCTTATGGCAGTGGACAATATTTCAGGAACATTAAACTATGTAAAAAAAGTAAATATGAATGGTAGTCTTGTCTGCTGAACCGTTTAAGGGACGAATCGAATATGTAGCATCGTGTGATATATTCGACTTAAACAATCATACTTGCCAAATTAGTCATATGCATGTGCTCAGTTTCCAGTAAAAAATAAAGTTAAAGGTCACACACTTTGTGATATAAAACGTTTACCAACATTCATAATATTCATCACTATCGCCATCATCAGCAGCAGCTGCTGCATATTAAGCAAAATCGGCAATAGCCTTATTTATCAACAATATAATACTGTACCCAAACGGCACTTGCAGTTCAACCCAACCGTTGGTGTCCAATACAAAAATTGGTACGCATTGTGGTCAAAACTAAACACATATGTTGACGTGGTACGTAGAAGCTTTGAAATGGAGCGCAGTAAGTCGTACAAGCTCATCCTCGTCATAAGCGGTATGCGTTTAGAAGTCTGATTGTTGATAAAACGTATGTTTATAATGATGCTACTTGTTAATCTAGCGATGATGACGATTATTGACGAGTAGGAAATGACGATCATGAATTCAATGATGATGGTGGTAATGACGATTATGAATTTGATTATGATGATCGATTAAATGTTGATGAGGATGATGATGATGATGATGATTAAGAAATTATTAACAAACTTGATGATTGCGAATAATAAAGAAGACAAAAAAGACGATAATGATGATGATGATCATGACGAACAGCCAAAAACAAACTGAGGCATAGATAAGATTTCTTTAAAATTATGTTGTAAAAAATACTAGTTAACAACACAACAACTAGGACACCAAATAAAAACAAATGACAGCCAATGTGAGTTCGTTGCTTTTTTCTTGTTCGTGTCCAGGTAAGGTGTAACATATTCGTTTTGAAATAATATGTCACATTTTATGTACCATATACATTTGATGTGTCTGCCATATTTGATCGAGTAAAGCACACATGTGACACGTTCGGTCGAATGGTTCACTCATGTTATGTACTCGATCCGTGACATATAGGGATCCAAATCTCTATTATAGCTTGGAACACATTTACAATCGTTGTTCAATGTCATACTGAACTCACTGTTCGTAATACGCGAAAGTTCAAACTGAACGGCAATACAACTGTGTGACAAGCGAAGCGGGCACGTGCATGAACTGATCGGTGCAATAAAAAGGCCATATCAGATTTAAGAGTGGAAAGCAAATGACTTTTGCAAACACATTGCAGACAACACAGATTATTGAGGATGCCATTTTTGATTCGCAAATCGATGTTATTATATACCCAATCAATGAAGAAACACACATACAACTTTATCTTCAATTTATTAACAGTAACATAATTTCCATGATTGCATATCACTCCACTATCAAACCTTATAACAAGTTGGTTTTATTTGACGCGCGGCATGCACAAAATGGGTCTTTGTCATATGCGGCCATAGTAATTCAAGCCGAAACTGCGCACCCGCGCAGTCTGGTCAGGAGCTGTCCTGTCCGCTAAACCTTGCATTACTTTATAGCTGGCAGCGTAGCACCGCAACAAACTATTTTTCAACTTGGAAATTGCTATAAAGCTAACATCGGGCTTTCGTTTTAGTTTAAGTGTTATGTATTGAAAAAAAATGAATATTTGTACATAACATGCATTAATGCAAAAACAGTTGATGGAGTAGTCAGTTACTAAATGAAATATAAAGTGTTGAACGTTGACATTGAAAATAATGTTTAAGAACAGTATGCAGATGTAAACACGCATTGTGCTGCTTTCTAACGATGGGAAGGCACACTAGTTATCGCATAATTAGATGTATTGTGCAGTTTTATTATTTGAATGAAACTTGTATCGATCATTTGCGCAAATTCAAATAGTGTTTAACTTATGTTTATCGGATCGAATACCCACGGTCTTATACGGAAATAAGCTATGTATTATCTGAGTATTTTCATTTCAATATAGCTTGACACTGATTGAATAAATAACAAGACTTCTAATTGTGGCCTTTCAAAAAGCTCAAATATCGTTAAAACCGGAAATTGCATGATTTATTCAGCTAAGGAATATAATGGGCATTATCTTTTCGATTTACATTTAAAGGCATGATTGAATACTTTGTGGTTGACATGTTTGCAAACGACACACACATCTTTATTCTTGGTTTTTGAATAGTATTTTGCATATATTTTGACGTTCGTATTTTAAAATAGATGACGTTATTTCTTACGTTGTAATGTATAGTTAAGCCTGAATAATGTAAATAACTAAACCAATGTTATAGGAATATAATACAAACAATGTGTAACACTGTTGTGTTCAAAACCGTGCTATGTTTGGATCCGTTCATAGCTGGTCTTATCACATTGGTTTCGCCCTTCGGTTTGCCCATTATTGTTTGTCAGCTGTGTACTCGTCCTACTAACCCATAGAACCGTATTGTATACAACTATGTCCAATTATGTAACACTATCATACTATTTCATAGTATAGTAATGCGCATAACAAAGAGATTTGCATGTAGGTTCATGACATCATGAATGTAGTTTAGTTCGAATTATTTAACATTAAATACAATATTTTATATTAAAATAAAATATAAAATATCAGTCTGAGAACGATAACACAGTAAACGGATCGATTCCACTAATGCGTCGTATGAATTAAAACTATAGTTTTTTTACGTTGATGAAACCACAAGCGTTAACGTCTTAAATAGAGTACTCATCATTTGTATTGATAATGTGAAACACACACTACTTTTCGTTAAAACCTTTAAGAGAATGAAAAAAAAATCATTTTTTACTGAGAGTTAATTACTTGCAAACATACGATGCTAAAAGCAAAGATTGTGTTTGCCATTGAGGTCGATGAACAGAACATTTATTCAGATTATATACATATGATTTCAGATAATAGCGTCAATATAATCTTGCAATAGCGCGATCGATACATAGCTTCAATTCATGCAATTTTAATCATGGCATGCTTAAAGTGAATAGCAGACAGAATCAAACCACACAAGAAAGGTTCTAATAGAGTTTCGTAAGTATGTATGCTATGTGATGAATGAGGTTAACACCATGTTGCTACATTTTCTGTATGAACACTATTTTATTTTATTTGTCTATATCGGTTTGACATAAATAATGGTGAACATGGTTTTGCTATGTTAAGCCCTTACATGTTTTCTCTTACGTTTTTTTTTGTAAATATGATATATGTCTCAATCGTTGTTACATTTTAAATGTAAACAACAAACAAACCATATGTCTATCTTAATCCATAGGATTTTCTCCAAGCGATTTATTTATCTTTATATTATCCAAAAAAACATATTTCGGGTTAAATATAGGATAAATTCAACTGGAATTTGCGCCTATTCTGTATTGTCAAAATACCTACATCATAATCAATTACAAAATTAAAGAATTATTGATGTAAACTCTTCTACGTTCGTTATGAGAAAAGCGCGTGTTATCAAACCTTATTGTCACCACAACGCAAAAATATTCGTAATAAAACAGTTAAGAATGAATATATCTTACAAAAGTACTTGTTAGATATCCACCCGACGCAGTTTTATCATAAACATCAACAGAGAGCAATATTTGTATTTATTGAGGCATGGGTAATGGTTTCTTGTAAACTGAATTTCTCTTCAAAGAGATTTGTATACGTTTGAAATTTGAAGTTGGCATTTCTCAAACTTTAAAAGATATGCCGTGGGCAAACAATAGGCATAGCATTACCCACACTATAAGACTACTTCAGCTATACGTTTGTACTTTGAAGTTGGCATTTCTCAAACGTTACAAGATATACCGCGGGAAAACAATAGGCATTACATTACCCACTCTATAAGATTTATATCAGCAGTAGTCATGGCTTTGGCAGTGTTTAAATCAATTAACCTTGCACGGGTTCCTTGATATGTTCTTGACACAATATCAGTTTGCGAATACAGGTGTATGCCCGAAGCCCGAGGCGTCTGAAAATAGGTTCTGGCCAATGAAACTACGGAGACCGTAGGTCACATAACAATAATATGTTTTCCGGCTTTGCCTCACCTAACAATGGTAAAATGAAATTAAAATATTTGCATTTTTTATAATTGCGTAGTTTTCATTGTGCCCCAAACCTGATGTTGTCGAAGAATAGATAGTTTTCTATCCATTTCGGTTAACCCTACATTTTTAACAAAATAGTGTTTATTTTCGTTAAATTTTTAATGATACAAAAGTGCAATAAAAAATGTTCGTTTGAGAATTGTACTTAACGAAAATGTTATGTATCATAGTTTGTTGAAATCAGCCGGTTACACATTTTTTTCGTATTAATTTTACTCGGTGCGCAACTTCTGCTGGCTATAGAACGTAGCCCGAAATGATTTAATTTATAGCAATTGTTTATTGGGTTGGCGGTATAAATAAAATAAAGCATATGAAGCTTACACAAACATCTACTCAAGTTAGTATTGATCCTTAAAGGGACCTTTTCACGTTTTTGTAAATTGACATAATTGAGAAAAATTGTTTCTGATTCGCATAATTTCGTTCTAGTTATGATATTTGTGAGGAAACAGTTATACTGAACATTAACAATGCTCTTCAATATCCGTTAAATGCATCGCTTGAAGATTTTAAAAATATGAAAATTATAAAGCGTTGCAACGCGAAACGATTAAATGATTTGGAGAGTTCTGTTGTTATCGTTATATTTTGTGAAACTACGAGGATTGCTTATATACATTTTAAAATACACCACTAACTGTATGAGCACGGATGACCGAGTGGTCTTAGCATTATACTTTTACTTATGTATGTGTATATTTTATTTATTTTTCTTATGTATGTGTATATGTTGTTTCGTTTTGTGCCGTACTGTACCGTTTTGGCAATTGTTTCCTTGCCATAAATAAAGGACCACGAAGGTGTGTATGATAGTAATGCAATACTGCTGCAGCTTCTGGAGTTTCACTTCTTTATATTATATTATACTTAGGGATCAGTGGTTGCGAATTACTCTTTTTTTTCTATTTAATGTTATTCTTGTTTTTACTGGAGCTTTTTTGTTCCAATGTTTACATGTATCAATTTAAAGCATATACTGACAAAAGTCAATGCCTTCCAAATTCTGTGAGAAGTCACTTTAAAACATGTTTATTTTATTTCATTGGCTATTGCTATTTTATTAAATTGGATGAAGATTCTTGCTGTGATTGGTTGGCTTATATGGTTGCCTAAGATTGTGTAGAACAGGCCTCCAGTTATTACAGGCAAGATAATGACATAGCTAAACACTATATACTTTGCCTTTTGTTCATCTGCCACGAGTGACAGTTAAACCTACACACTGACAAAAATATGTGTTATTTTTTTAGCAATCACTAAACAGATAAGGCCAAGCGCTGTCTGAGGTTACGATTGTAATATATAGAGCCATGTTTGGGGAAAAACGTTCAATTAATATGGTCAATGAGTATTTGTAATTCTGCGTTTTTGTTCGCCTGTGGTTAAATATATTTAATAGGAATCAATATGTACTTAATGCGCTCGCACGATCAATAATTTCCGTCGAACAACCGATAATTCTGTTGTGATATTATCGATGTTAATAGACATTTGTATAATATATTTATAAGTTAACGATACAAGGAATAACTAATATCCTTCACATGCAAGCTACCAGATCACAGGGCTATTTGGGAAGTGTTATATTAATAACTTTAAAACAACATCTAAATTATTCCTGTTTGACATATCATACGTTTGCTTGGCATTGTTTTAAACGTACAGAATCAATATTATCTCAAACATACAAACATAAAAAAGAAATTAATATTAAATGCTAATTTAAAGACTTTGAAGTTTCTTCAAAACATTAATAACTTACTGTTCATAATGCTTTAAATTTTATTTGCCCATTGAAGTCGATTCATAGGTTTCAAACCGATTGTTCAAATTGCCAATATAACCGCGGTATGGGCCGCGGGGCTCCGCTGCCTTGAGATTAAAAAACCGTTAAATCTTTAGACCAGTTCTCTTTAAAGGCAGCTTTATTGCTCACGTATTGTAGAGCAATGACAGTAAAATGAATGTTCAGTTTGAATTTGAGATCTGAATATTAATAAAACACAATTTACTTAAACATACCATGGTTTTGTAAATATTTTTTATTTACAACCAATTTCCCAAAATTATATGAATATTACCATTTTGCCAGTTGGCGGAGTCTAAACTTTGCAGGTGCACGTGACGTCACACGTCAATTCGTCTATACTTAAACTTTCCAACGACCCTGGTCGCATTATGCAGTTGTTTCCTCTTTGAGCGAAACGATCTACTGTATGCATTTGTTTTGCCAGTAATTTGAGTAAAACATCCATTTGTTTGTCTTATATGTAATATATCCGAAAGTTCGCCAATATTGACAAAATATTATATCCAGATAAGTTCCGTATACAAATAGATTTTTTTTTAATTAAGTAAACATTTATCTACAAATTGGCTTAGTGACGTATGCATCAAATAAGTTTTGACGATGTTATTCGTTAATTATTTTCAGAGCGTTTTCCTCCATCTACCATGCCAGAAATTGTTACGGTTGGTGTACGGTATGACTGAATATCCAACCATTGACAAAAGAAGAAATATATTATAAACTGCACCGATTATTGAAAGAGAGCTTGTTTGTCCCTGCTCAAAATAAAGAAGTTCAAGATACGCGTTTCTGATTTTTCCCGTCCAACAGCCTACAACATATTTACCATGGCTACAGTCAATTATTTGAATAAACATTGTTTTCGATCGACCACATTGCGCTGTCTATGCGAACTTTCCACGATGTTAACAACGCACTACAAATAAACGGGCGCATGAATCAGTCAATCAGGTAATAGTACAATATCTTATAGTCTGAAATTTGTTGAATCAATCTTGACGGTGTGAAAAAAGCCAGAGCTCGGTATTGTGTATGTCATTAAGAATGTGGATTTATAAAGACTTGAAACTAACCTTTCTTACTTACAACATAAATAAAACGTCATAAAGTGTTAATATATAATTAAGTCGTTTACATTTAATGAAACTGGTATGCATTTAAATGTTAACTCTTCATATTATGATAAAATACATATAACTTTATGTTACAGACAATTGTAAATACACATTAAATAGAATTGTAAACATGATAACCAGAGTTCGAGTTCGATACTTAACAATTGAATAACATCTTATGGGGATAAAATATACGATTGCTTACGTGTTATTTATAAAGTATATAAATACATAACTTCACGATGAAAACTGACGGGTTTTTCACATCCCAAGGCACTCTAACCATGCCTCGTTAAAACTATTGTCAATTCGCTTTGCAGAAAGATCCCACATTAAGACAGCAGTGTGATAACAGCAAACGAACACATCGGTAATTGGCTTTTAATGTTAGCATATCCAGTCATCTGCATATGATTGCGTTATTGAACCGATATTTTATCGAATATTCATTCAGCGTCAATTAACAGAGTATGTATGGCTAGCGGTCTCCTATATCTGCAAATTTTCACTCGTATTTCATAATAGTTAGGCATTGAATAACAAATCAAACGAGGGTATTAAACTTTTTGGTGACATTATTTTACTAGCAATTTAGTTTGTATTGCGATTGTATCCACATCTGACCCAATTATAAAATAAAATTGTCATTTTTCATATTATAGATAGCTTATACAACAACTTTATAATACCAATAAGCTGCTATTGACCTGATTAAAGCTGCCTGATATCATTTATATCAAGTCAGTAGGTCGTTTGGAAATACTATTAAGTCACAATTTTTAATATAAATGAATCAGGTTGAAAACAACGAAATATTTGATATCGTGATGTCATACGTTTTATAAAAAAATACCGAATACAAACTAACAATAACGAAAACTGCAAAACAAACTTATTTTACAGATATTTAGCTCTAGTGCACATGGCGTGGAACACGTCATTCTCATACATCTTATTCATTCCAGCTCACAATGCTGAGTGGTAACGATTATATTGTATTATTTGATTTTAAATCGGGGCGTAATGGTAAGATAAACAGATACACAGGTAATTGATGTATGTTATTTATTCGGCTCGGTACAAATTATTCTAAGCCACAAATTGTATATACATGTAAAAACACGATAGGACAATGACATCGTATTCTCTATTTATCTAGACTAAGTCCGATGAAATACCCCAACATGGATAAGCTACATATATGATTAAATATTGCTTCAACTATGTCAGTAGTTGTATCTTCAAAATATTTCTGCTATATGTGAATGTTGGTGCTGTGTGCCTAAAATCTAGGTCGTCACGTCAAATCATTCAACTTAACTTGTTATAACACTAGAAACCACATTTATGAAGTAATCCTAATTAAACTTTGTTAGAATGTCTGTCTTAACACCATCTAAGCCAATGTCAAATTTGAGTTTTGTGGATTCAAAAACTAAGTGACCAAGTGAACTCTTTGACAATTTATGTACCCTGAAATCAAATACGGACTTGAGCGGCATCATGGCTCATTTGTTAGTTTCTATGTATGTATAACTTGCATACAATAAGGCAGAAAAACACGTTTACACCTTATGTTATTATATCGACAATTTAAATAGCAATCACCCGGAACGCGTAATACAATTATGTTTATTTTGGAGGTATGGCTTATTGGTCATTTAAAAATTATATCATCTGTCATAAAATGATCTACTTTGAAGTTTGATTCACACATATGATCCGGTTATACCTAATTACAGGGCTATCATACTATACCCCGCGTGAACCAATTTCCTTTTGCTTTGAAGCAGTATCATACATCAAGAAAGATATATGATTACAACAAATGCACACATCCGTTATAAGATTCTAATGTTTGCATGTCCGATCATATAAATGGTTGCGTAAATAAAGCGACATTTTATCGATTAATTATTCAGCGTCAACAGCTACATTTATTAAGGGTCGCTGGTCATTTAGATTTTTGAATATATCATGTAAACGTTTGGCATTGACCAGTGTACACATTTAACGTAAACATATTAAGTAATACTATATCGTATATATATNTATATATATCGTCATTATTAAATCGAAAAAAAAAGTTCGACTTATCAAACTTAATTAAGTTATATTTAGATTGCACACATATAATAACAATTATGCATTTTTGTCTAAATCTGCCTCAAATAAAATACTAGTTTATATTCTTGTCATACGAGACTACCAAATAAGTATAACTGAACGCTATGAACGGATAATCTGACTTGTATAATCGCCATAGGTTAGCACAACATTCAACAACTTTACTGTATAAATCAATAACAAAAAATGCAACTAAAATTCACCGTTCAATAATGTTAGATAACTGAGTTCATAAGAAAGGTAAATATATTTGTTTTCAAAGTTATGTTAATTATATCTGGTCAAATAGCAAAACATCTTAACGGCAAACATGTGTTAAACATGTTCTGGGAATAGATGGGTGGGTTGGATGATTTATGTTAAAAATATTTTATGTATAATTCCTCGAAAAGCGAAAATATATATGCTTCATTAAGGTTACATATGCTCAAACCGGAAGTGTTTATATGAAAGCTGTCAGTTTGATGACATGCATCATTGAATGTCGCATATAATTTATAAACAAATGTGTATGATATGTTTGGTATGAATTGAAGGTATTTACGAAAGCAAAAAAAAACACAATTCTTTCTTTTACTAGTGGCTTTTTACCTCACATCGTTTTCCCAATGTATTTATGCTCAAAATAATAGCCTCCATNTGAACGGATAATCTGACTTATATAATTGCCATAGGTTAGCACAACATTCAACAACTTTACTGTATCAATCAATACAAAAAATGCAACTAAAATTCACTGTTCAATTATTTTAGATAACTGAGTTCATAAGAAAGGTAAAATATATTTGTTTTCAAAGTTATACCATCTGTTATGCTAATTATATCTGGTCAAATAGCAAAACATCTTAACGGCAAACATGTGTTAAACATGTTCTGGGAATAGGTGGGTGAGTTGGATGATTTATGTTAAAAACATTTTATGTATAATTCCTCGAAAAGCGAAAATTTATATGCTTCATTAAGGTTACATATGCTCAAACCGGAAGTGTTTATATGAAAGCTGTCAGTTTGATGACATGCATCATTGAATGTCGCATATAATTTAAAAACAAATGTGTATGATATGTTTGGTATGAATTGAAGGTATTTACGAAAGCAATAAAAACACAATTCTTTCTTTTACTAGTGGATTTTTACCTCACATCGTTTGCCCCATGTTTTTATGCTCAAAATAATAGCCTCCATCAGGTAAAAAACGATGTGTTTTTTTTTTAAGTTTAATATTAGAGCTTAAACGTATATAATTTATCCAAATGCTTTTTTTTCAAAAGTTTATGTTCTGATCGTTTCAATCATGTATGTTGGTAGATTTTAAAGTAGCTTAGTCATGGTGAAAGCGGACGATTAACATTGCATATTATAAATATAACGAAGAAGGAAGTTGCGCATACTCTACGTTAAAGCCGATTTAAATTGTTGTGTTTGATGTAAATTTGTATTTCTAATCCAATGTGTTACGCGCTAGGAACAATACTGGCACAATTTATGTCAGAGCCACGGAAATAGTACCACACATTCATAATATTCAATAAGATTGGAAATATATACTTGTACTCCGACTTCATTTCCGATGCAGGACGTTATAAGTAATGCTCGATAAATTAGCTTACAGAAAATATAAGTTATATTTTTGGTGGTTTTATGTTTCAGGAAAATCGCAAATGACAGCGACGTATATTTGTAGATTTATACTTATTTTACGATATAATTTAGTTATGATATGAGCAGTATAAGCACATGCAACTTCTATATACTTGAGTCAACTGTATGCGACATTATGAGAGAATAAACCAATATTTTTGAATATGTATTGCTATCAATCGACTCATTCACCAATGGTCTGTTCTCGTTGACATTGGAAACGACTTCATTTTAAAAAGGTTTAGATGTTAATAATTATTGTAATATAAACTCAACGGTTACATAAGCTTTATAGTTTTGAATCGAAATATAGGAATAATAACGTATCAACTTCAGCTCTCAAACATCGCCTAGAAATTACAACGAAGCATAACAATACTTTACAAATGAGAATAATGTTGAAGCCTTATCCGTATTGAATTACACTTCACACTGAATTGATAATCATTGCATATCAATACTGGTTTGAAAAGAATCAATACGTCTAATGCCTCCCATGGCATTCAACGTTATTTCCGGAGAGGGGGATTAAGTTATGTATTTAGAATTAACTTTAACGACATATGCGCAACCTAACAAAAGATACGTAATACTTTGCATTTTTCGAGCTGGGTTGTTATATATTTGATTTTGTTTATAGGGCACTCAATAACCTTCTGATAGCTTGTATTTCTCCACTTAAAGGGGGAATCTTCTTCTGTCCATTATGTTAACACTCGGGAAAAGGCTTGGACTGTCACGCCGACTTAACAGAGTTAAACCAGAGTGTAAGGACTACTTACTTGTTTTGTATACTCGGAGCATTGTATTGCAAATAAACGTTATCTTTATATATCGAATTGATATTAACAAAATCTAGTTCACGAGAAACAGACCATGTGAAAACTGACAGAGAATAAACTAATGATTTATTTAAAAAAACGTGCTTCACTCATTTTTCAAAAACTTCATATTAACACACAGCGCTTCTATATACTGAACCATTTATAGATATCAAGTATTTTTTTTACAAACGAAACGCGGTCATACCCTATTCTGACATAATTCTAGATCAATGTCAAACAATTGTTTACGCTTCATTGTCAAGTTTGTTTAACTAATCATTTTCATTTCGATACGATTCAATACATACATCGCTTTTTTCTTAAGATGACCCAATTACATAGAGGTTTTGTTAAAGCATTCATTCGAAAACTTTACGCGAATAAGTTTGACACATCAATGATATGAAGGTAATATTATATAGATGTTTTGTGTGCGACGTCAAAAGTTGAAACAAAGGAAACGCGGCCATGCTGTTTGCTAAAAAAAGATGTCACGCAAATAAGTTTGACACGTCAATTATTAAAGGTAATTTAATTTGAATATTTTTGTACGGAGTCAAAAGGTTAAACAAATAAAACGCGGCCTTGCTGTTTGCTATAATTATTCTAAATCAATGTCAAAACAAATTATTACGGTGTGTAAACCTGTTTTCACGTATCACTTTTATTTAGATGTGTTCCATAAAATACATCACTGTTTTCTTTTGTGATGACTACAAAAACGTTTTTGTTTAATCATTTTTCCCAAAACATGAAGCGAAAAAGCAGTACACCGCAAGGAAGAATCAAACTGTCACATAAAATGTAAATACTGTTTTTGTGCGTAGTCTACGGTTAGTTAGTAGTTACACTTGCGTAAACGCAAACTACAAAACAATGTATCAAACGTTTGGTTTCTTTCTATGTATTTTACCACCATACCAGTATTTAATAAAACAACTAGTGGTTAACTTATTATTTAACACTAACAAACATAACTTCATATCGATTATTATATTTTGTGTATAGAATCTAATGTCAGAACGGCTCATTTTTTAATAATGAGGTTGACGCCATCCTGTGTGTTGGGATATTTTGACGTCAATAACAAGTTTGGACGAGTGCATTTCTAAGAAAATGGGCGGAGTTTAGAAACACATTTAAATTGTAGCTTAATCAGAAATAACACATACATTATAAGATTGTACTTGAGTTAAAAGAATACTGTCCCTTGACCGTGTGAGCATAACGCTGGTGCTTTTATTCATGCGCAACAGCATTTCATGACTGTGGGTTTCAGTTCTGATCTAATTACTCGGCATCTTTAGTCTTTATCGTTGGATTCTCGGCATCAAACGTTCTTAAGACATCAATTATATACGGGTTCCGATGTTAACTAAGTCATGCTGACCCCACCCCCTTACAAATAAAATATTGTGATTAGTTTATGAGACATACATACGTATTGTAGCAATATGCTGTTTAAAAAAGACGATTACGTTATTGTAATACCTTACAGGTAAAATATAGAACGCTACAATTAACTCAGTGTTACCAATTGAATAATCAAACAAATAAATGCCTGTTTAATTAATATTATACATTCGCATCAACGTTGCTACAGACACGTTTGAACTCGATGGTAATGATATAAACATACACAGAGTCTTGATTTCATTCCAAAATTGTATATCAGTTATCTACTGCTGTAACGTACTTATTGTTCTGTAGGATGTTTAAACACATAGCTTCGTATTTATATTCCGAGAAAAATGCGCAGACAGTTTCAGATAATTCAAAACACGTTGCCTACGAGACACAATGCGAATTTAATATGGGAAAAGGTAATCCAACCTTCCGATCCATAGCTTAAAATAGACATACTGTCGTGAATTCTAAATATTTTGTTTGTAAGCGATATTGTGATTAAATAAAACTTGTTGTTTTGAATAAGATGAAGTATTTAATAAGGATGGTCTGTTTTATTGCTGTTGTATAAATAGACGTATATACGAATTGAATATTGGTACTAATTCTGTCATCGGTGAAATCGGCCTTTGAACGATCATAATTGCACGGGTGTTTAGTTTGTCTCATCTTTTAATCCTGACTATGGACCTCATACCTTATTCATTAATGATATACTTACCATATAACGCCTACTAATTGAATACTTATGAGCATATATTGCTATGTTTTATTGTATTTCAGCGTTCCACGGTCTCTTTGCTAAAGATGAATAGTTTCTTAAACATACATATATTTAACCAATACCTGACTACCCTTAGAACATACTTAGTCCACAATTAATAACAAACTACATAGGTGTAAATAAGCATTAATCGCATTGCATGGTAATTCAAATTACAACTCAACACAAGAGGATCATTATTCGATCTTATTACAACTTGATTACTCGTATGAAAATTATCGTCGCATTAATTCCAGAATAATCGTTAAAAAATAATTAAGAGTGTATATATTGTTCAACAACACTAAAAAAACGATAAAAAGCAGACCGTACATATTTTACCAGATTATATCTACAATGAATAATCCCCTCATGTACTATGCATATCGCGTCCGAATAAGTTTTATAAAGTAGTAGGTGTCAAATAAAAAAAAAAGAATCCTCATACACTACGAACCACTACCATACCTTGATGAATTAAACATGAAACAAAGTTGCATGTATATGAATACAATATCAATGCCAGTATTGGTCGTATACATTAAGTAGATTACATTTTACAATATATTCAGACCATGACCTGCCACACGGAAATAAATTATGTTTAGCACAACTCAACGATGTTTTTTTTATGAACTGGTCTCGAGCGTGTGTAAATGGTATCTAGATTGAAACATGTTGTATGATTTTTGGGTTAATTAATTACTTTTTTTACCCACGTTACGATCGCACACATTTCCCTACATCATTTTTTTGTACGTCCAGCATATCTACTGATAATGAAGGGTGATTTATTGTAAAAGTCGAATGTCATACACATACAGATTGAACCTCAAACACGTTGAATGCGTTGCTCTCACCACAATTAACATAATCTAACGGACAACGTGATATGTAATTGTGCTGGCGTTTATCTTTCAGATAAAAAGCGTTATACAACAGCAATCCATGCAAAAGCCAAGTGATTATCAGGGTGGCAACTTCAGATAAGGTTATATATGATGCGACGTGTCATTGTATTTTTTTCACGGAAACAAAATATATGGTTTTCTCTTCTTCAATTCATCTGTTTGCATTTAAATTAATGGGTAAATACAGAAAAGCAAAACTATATAAGCATCCCCTTATTTATTCTGAATTATGTGTTTGGCAGTGACTGAGGAAGTTGATTGTGATAATGTTATCTAATTGATGTCACATGCGCAAATAACGTATTACCTGTCAATTTTGACCAGGTGTCAATCTATGAACATATACATTCATTTTTTATCCTCGCATTGCATCATAGTGTGGGTGATGTAACTTCATAAATTGAACTCGTAAGCTGCAACACCCGATTAACTAAAATGCACCCTAGACATTTAAACTCCAAATGGAATGCACTTAACAAGCCATCGACATTAAGGAATGAAACCTGGCTCATCATTTCCGAACGATCAATTCAATTTAAATTGGAATGAGTGTTATTACTTATATAGTTATGTACGTTCATAGTGGTGTTTAGATTGTATAAACACAAAGTTAAAGGACTAATTGTATCAATTTGCGAAGGTATCCGTTTTTCTTTCTAAATTTCTGAAATAAACAAACAAAGTCATACACTAATAAAATTTGCTGATGCATGACTAAAATAAAATATATAAAGACAACACAACAAGTAAATTGCATTCACACATACATTCTTAAGAACAAGAGCACATGCTTAAAAATAAAGCACATTCACCAAAATGTATTATTTTCAAACCAAATTGACTGGTTGCATTTCCTGTGCACTTTTTATGTACTCGCAAGGCTCAGTATAACATATAAAAGCAATTCTTACGAAATAAGAAATGACGGCGGGGGTAGTGAGGCACACACTGAGAAAAGCTACTATTGACAAGAAACGCGTTTAAGCTTTCATCCTCTGACAACAACTGTTTACCATGTCTTCTGTCACTTCTTCCATTGAATGGGCATCGTATTCTTTGGACCACAGTGCGCGTTCTACGTTAACTTTCAATAGCGATAACAATGCACCGCGATAGTTAATTAAATGTCAACTCAAAAGGCGCCTGCATTAGGTGAATTGCACAATGCAGTATAGTCTGAGATTAGCGGAATCAATATTGACGTTGTAAAAAAAGGGCATTCCAACGCTCGATGTTGCGTATGTCAATGTGTATGTGGATTAATTCTCCAAAGATATTCAACTAACTCAAACTAACGTATGACATTTGATACGGTCGAATTCGGATACAGGTGCGTCTACATTACTACTACAAAGACGATAGCCGATGATCTTAAAACAACCAAGAGCACTCCAACCGTGTCTCGCGAAAACCAATGTCTATTTTTCAAACCCAGACAGCAGTGAAATCAAAGCAAACGTAGCATGTGGTAACGGGCTTCTAATGTTCGCATACACGATAATCGGCTATTGAACCGCTATTCTATCGAGTATTCAATCAGCGTTAATTAAGATAGTAATTGTGGCTAGCGGTTTGAATGATGTGAACCATATTATGAACCATATTTCAGACATCAAATGGTCGTATAATAGTTGTATAGTAATTGTACCCATATTTAACTAAACTAGAATATAGAATAGCTATGCTCATATTAACGAAAGCGCATACAAGAAAATAGATAATAACAGGTTACTGCCCTATCTTTGTGGTATGTTAAAGGTGATGCGTAGAATAAAAGAACGACAATGCTTGTAGATATATTACACAACGTTAGGGCAGTGACCTGTTTTCTGCTGATAGTACCTGTAGGTCCCCGTTTTTGAAGAATAATGCAATTGAATCGGTTCGACCTGATAATGCTGTTTAAAACAAAAAAACATTATCAGTCATGTACGTCATATTATTCGGAACAAACCATGACTTCATCATTTTATGTTTAAATGAATCAGATTCAACACAACTAACAAGTGAGCATCGTGATGTATTACAATTTTAACACAAATAAATAATAAAACATAAAACCAACTCATTTTAACAAATATTATTTCTTTTAAAATGGAGCGAAAGGGTAAGATAAATAGGACTTTAATTCTAAACAGGACTCACCATATATATTGAAACTTGAAGGGCAGTAACCTAGTATAATCTATTTATCTCGACAAAGTCCGAGTAAATAACCCAGTATGTACAAGCCATTTATATGATTTAATATTGCTGAATATTAGTCGGAATATTTATCTTTACAGTATCTCGTCCAAGTAAATTGTTTTGCCCCGTGTGTCCGAAATAGATCGCATCATAAAAATAAACTTTTTTTACAACTTAAGAATCAACATTTATGACGCTATTTTGATTAAACTTTGTAGACATCCTTTTCGTGACAATCTCTAAGCCGAGGTCATATTCATTAATGTGGGGTCACCGAGTCAAATCTTTGACAAATGGTGTACCCTGAAAACATGGTGAGCGCTTTAGCGAAATAAAGATCCTCTTGTTAATTTTTGTGAAAGTATAAAATGTATGCCATAAAAACAATGTTTAAACCAAACATAATATCGACACAATGACTAACACTCACTTTAAACACCTTATACAATTCTAACGAATAAAGACGTCTTGGTTTAATGTTGTTTAAAAAGTATTTTATCTTCTACATGTGTAAAGAGTGAGTCTTCTTTGAAGAATCACCAATGCAAATGGGTTATCTAAATATTTCCCGCAGGAATCAATTGTGTTAAGATTTTTAAGAACATTCACACATCAAAAAAGTTACATGTTACCAATATCGCTAAAACAATTTTATTTTTGCATTTTCTATCTTTTGCACATGGTGGCGTAATTTAAACGACATTGTATCAATTAATCAGTACACCGTAAGAAGGATTCGCTGGTCTTAACAAGGCTTTTTCTTATATGATTTGTAACTGTATTTGTATATATATAAATATAGTTCACTCGCCTTCCGGAAAATCTTGGAACTGAACAGTTTACAATTTTCAACAAAAAAACATATCAAGGTATATTAAATGTATTTTTATGTCGCTTGTATTTAAGCGATAGCATACGTTTGACTTAGCAAACAATATTTCGGCACTTAAATTATGATATGTATTCTTGTTAAATACGGGAATGTATACTTTGACCGAACAAATCGCCACATGTCTGCACTACGATTAGTGTACAAAAAAATCAACACGAAATAATTTCATAACAATCAACTGTTCAATCATTTAAGACAACTGGGCCCATATGACAAGTAAACAAATTTGTTTTCCAAGTAAATCCTTCTGTGATGCTAATTATATCTGGTTTAATTGATATACATCTTAACAGCGAACATGTGGTTAACGTGTTGTGGGAATAGGGGGTCCGTTTGATGATTGTATAAACAACTACATTTTACGATAAGCAAAACAAGATATGCTTCATTTATATTACAAATGTGAAAACCGGTTATTCGTATACAGATACTGTAAATTTGATAACACAAAAGCTTTAGTGATAGTGTGCATGACGCATATCAATTGAAAGGTATGAATGTAAGCAATAAAAGCTTGTGTGAGCAAGGTTTTACTAGTTATATCTGGCCTCACAGCTTTGGCCTTATGTATTAGCGCAATATACCGATCTATTGAAATATATGAGCTACCAAGCATACACTTTGTTAAATCATGTGTTCTTTACAACGGGTTATCGACCACACTTTTCAACCATATGTGGTGATACATGTATATTGGATAGCAGCTTGGCCATGGTGAAAATGGAAATAAACATTGCATATGTTATGAGTAAAAAACAAGGAATTATTTTTCTCATACGTTATGTTAAATATGAATAGGCAAATAGTATAATCGTTAAAACTGTATCTTGTAAGTAGAATTTGTGAAGAATATATTGCACATTATGCAAAATGTAATACATATTTTATCTACTTTTTTATGCAAGTTGAATGCATTAAAAACTAAACCCACAGGTTTTTATAAAAATAATTCAGCGACCTATTTTTTATCTGTCTTTTTAAAACTACCAATCCGATTTTGTTATTGCGTTGCATGGCGGAGTCCACGATGAAGAGATATTATCTTATTATATTAGAAAAAAAACTTTCACTTCAACTTGTAGCAAAACTCGAGGCTAATAAAAGAAAGCCTGCGTATGAACCATTTCTACCTTCGCTTAACGTTCGATAAGAAAACAAAAATAAAATAAAAGCTATTCGACTTTGTTAAAAGCAGTTTGAACAATTAAATATTAATCCTCAATTTGTACTACCAGAAATTTTTGAACTTGTCTTTCCTTGGACGTATTATGCATCTATGGTACATCTGACGGTCAGGATATGTTTCAAGCTAAGATCACCAATATTAAATTAAAGACGAGATGTATTTGATACCATAATTATTACTAAGATGGTAACGAGTATATGTCTCTGGTTTGTATCAGATCAATGAGTATTTAACTTCTTATTGTATTGCAAAAAGAATAGCCATTTCAAAGCAGTTTGATTTGAATTTTGTTGTATGATGTTTATTTGTATAAACAATAAAACGCGTTGTGAACAAATCTGCGCGCTTTGACCAATAGCAACGGTAATGTTTCCGCGAAAATACTAAACCAACTTCATGATAGTGAAGAGTATAAAACATAACTATGCCCACTCTGACTTCATTCGACACAGAACGTATTTTAAGTAATGGAACATACAATTTCTTTTACAAAACAATAACTGTTGTTCAACTATGCTGTACATGTATATATATGTCAATATTCAGTCAACATTCTTGTTTCAAACTTCATTGAGGTTTTATGAGTCCGGAAAATCAAAACTTTATTACAGAATTAATCAATATGTTTGAGATAAATTATGTATTTAGTATCAATCGCCTCCTTTAACAAGAGCGTATGCGCTTTTTAAACGAAAACGAATGGTGACTTAGAAGTGTACAGGTAATATTAATGCGAATTGTAATATCGAATCAACGGATACATAAATCTTCGTAATTTATATTTTGAATTAAAATTAAGGAATAATAGGACTTCAAAAACACTACAAGACGAGACATAAGTATCATCCATGGTCTTCCAATTTATGGTAAGAAGAAACCCGTCTATATAATACAAAACAATCCACGAAATCATAGCATTATACCTAAACACGATTAAATCGAGGGTCACGAACGTTGAACGATCAATTCAAATCTTGCATGTTTCAAAAAATAANATGCTAATTATATCTGGTTTAATTGCTGATCATCTTAACAGCGAACATGTGGTTAACGTGTTGTGGGAAAAGGGGGTCCGTTTGATGATTGTATTAACATCTACATTTTAAGATAAGCAACACAAGATATGCTTCATTTAGATTACAAATGTAAAAACCGGTTATTCGTATACCAATACTGTCAATTAAATAACACAAAAGCTTTAGTAATAGTGTGCATGACGCATATAATGTATAGACACATTTGTTAAAATGTTATATGCTGTAATCAATTAAAAGGTATATATGTAAGCAATAAAAGCTTGTGTGCACACGGTAGTTGTTTCTGGCCTAACAGCATTGGCCTTATGTATTATCGCTATATACCGATATATTCAAATATATGAGCTACCAAGCATACACTTTGTTAAATCATGTGTTCTTTTCAACGGGTTATGGACCGCACTTTTCAACCATATATGGTGATACATGTATATTGGATAGCAGCTTGGCCATGGTGAAAATGGACCATAAACATTGCATATGTAATGAGTAAAAACAAATGGAATTACTTTTCTCATACGTTATGTTAAATATGAATAGACAAATAGTATTATCGTTAAAACTGTATCTTGTAAGTAGAATTTGTAAAGAATATATTGCACATTATGTAAAATGTAATACATATGTTATCCAATTTTTATTTGCAAGTTGAATGCATTAAAAACTAAACCCACAGGTTTTTATAAAAATAATTCAACGACCTATTTTGTATCTCTCTTTTTAAAACTACCGATCCGATTTTGTTATTGCGTTGCATGGAAAGTCCGCGATAAAGAGATATTACCTTATTTTATTAGAAAAAACTTTCACTTCAACTTGCAGCAAAACTCGAGGCTAATAAAAGAAAGCCTGCGTATGAAACATTTTTACCTTCGCTTGCTTAACGTTTGATAAGAATACAGAAATAAATAAAAGCTATTTAACTTTGTTAAAAGCAGTTTGGAACAATTAAATATTAATCCTCAATTTGTACTACCAGATACTTTTGAACGTGTCTTGCCTCGGACCTATTATGCAGCTACGGTACATCTGACGGTCCGGATATGTTTCGAGCTAAGATCACCAATATTTTACACACGTTGTTTGTGCTTTATTTTCAAAAGATTTCTCACCATAAATGTTGCCTCCAGACAGAGCAACAATATGTTTAGCCATGTATCTGACTGTTCTTGCTATTTTCGAACACACTGAAGAAATGAGCATTCAATTCACCAATTCGTTTTTTTCCACAGTTTTCGATATATCTTTCAAACATCTTAATTTGGATATAATAGTGATATTTTGATTACAAATTAAAAACAAATCATTTTAAAATTCATGATATTATACAACCCAAAAACAGTCACCTTTGTTGAATTCCGAGCCATTTTTGCAAATGAGAAATGAGAAATCAGATGCGCTAGCCGAAGATTCTTTCGATCTCCCAATTTCAAACATTCAATTAAAAGATTTTAAAACAGCAATAAATGCACTAATACCATCCGAATGGCAAGATATTTTGAATGGTGCTACTATTTACAAAGTGGATGGCTGCAGAATAGGGCATACCTGTTTGCCACATTCGTACCTTTTTGAACGAGAAGAAACGCCTTATTATATATATTGCAATAGGTATTTTACTTCCAGGCATATTGTAACTGATTGCACCGACCTAGGTACTATTCGTATTAGATAGTTCAATGTAATGTCATTGAAAGTTATTTTCCAAACCCTATATATATAATAATATTTTAAAATGTTCAATATGTATAAAATAATTCAGTCTGCATGTCTGTATATATTTTTATTTAATCATATGACATTGTATACTCTTTAAATTAAAGGCGAGATGTATTTGATACCATAATCATAACTAAGATGGTAACGATTATATGTCTCTGGTTTGTATCAAATCAATGAGTATTTAACTTGTTATTGTATTGAAAAACAAAAGCCATTTCAAAGCAGTTTGATTTGAATTGTGTTGTATGATGTTTATGTGTATTAACAATAAAACGTGTTGTGAACAAATCTGCGCGCTTCGACCAATAAAAGCGCAACGGTAATGTTCCCGCGAAAATACTTAACCAATTTTCATGATAGTGAAGAGGATAAAACATAACTAAGCCCACTCTGACTTCATTCGACACAGAACGTATTTTAAGTTATCGAACATAAACTTTCTTTTACAAAACAATAGCTGTTGTTCAACTATGCTGTACATGTATATATATATATATATTATATATATGTCAATATTCAGTCAACATTCTTGTTTCAAACTTCATCGAGGTTTTGTGAGTCCGGAAAATTAAAACTTTATTACAGAAATAATGAATATGTTTGAGATAAATTATGTATTTAGTATCAATCGCCTCATTTAACAAGAGCGTATGCGGTTTTTAAACGAAAACGAATGGTGACTTAGAAGTGTACAGGTAACAAATGCGAATTGTAATATCGAATCAACGGATACATAAATAATTCGTAATTTATATTTTGAATTAAAATTAAGGAATAATAGGACTTCAAAAACACTACAAGACGAGACATAAGTATCATCCATGGTCTTCCAATTTAAGGTAAGAAGAAACCCGTCTATATAATACAAAACAATCCACGAAATCATAGCATTATACCTAAACACGATTAAATCGAGGGTCACGAACGTTGAACGATCAATTCAAATCTTGCATGTTTCAAAAAATAATAAAATGTAAAAGCATGCCAATTCTCACACTAAGCCTAATACTAACAGTTTTCTACAAGAAAATATTCTATTGCCAATTAAAATAATACAACTATCACAGATACACCGCAATTGATTTATTTGTTCGGTCACCGCGTTTGAACGGAAAATATTAACACACCGGATGAGGAGAGGCGGTCAAGGATTAAACGAGGTGAAAAGCAGGTCCAATATATAATACAATAATAAACCAAACCAGTGAAACATTAAAATTCAAATTTAAAGCAACAATAGTTCGATACAAACAACTTAATAAGAAGAACGCGTACTAGTATAACATTTAAGAGGAGTTCAACGAGATATGCAATTATATTAGATGGTCGATCTATAATATATGATGATGTACATAAGTATAAAAATTGTGCTTAAGAAAACTTCAGCGATTGTCTAAGCATAATAATACGCTTCAAATGAGAATGATGTTGAAACATAATCCGTATTGAATTTCTTTTCACGTAACCCTGAAAATCCATGCATATCAATTATTCTGGATTAAAAGGAATCA
Source organism: Dreissena rostriformis (assembly GCA_007657795.1). NCBI lineage: Eukaryota > Metazoa > Mollusca > Bivalvia > Myida > Dreissenidae > Dreissena > Dreissena rostriformis. The sequence goes on from VMBQ01000193.1 coordinate 226,547, forward strand.
ATACATCTAACAGTTCGTTGACATTTAGCGTAATTTCCGGAGGGCGAGATTGCATTTTTTGTTAACTATTCATTTAAATTGAGTATACGCAACCTAACGAAGAATACGTTATGTTTTGCATAATCTCAGCTGTGTATGTTGGGGTTTGTATTAACGACAAACTCTGAGACACAAGACACCGAATGCCCATAGGTGCAGACAGGAAAATCTTCCTCTGTCTACTATGTATTTACGTAAATGGTAGGGCTAAATGACCGAATACAACATGTTGTAACTATTTTTGTATGACGAGCTTTTTTATGACGAATTACCTATTCTGTATATTCTGTTCAGTGTACAGTTATTTAACATATCTCATATGTATCAACTTTACTTTACGTCCACAATCTTAGAGTTTAACATAAGCTTCAGTCATGTCTTTCAGGTGCTGTGCATCAGTACTGAAACGGCAATGTCAAACGTGTAGACTCGAGCTAAAATTATATTGCCATGTCAAGTTTTGCTTATATTTCAGAAGTGACACATTCCAGACTTAAGCGTACCCAAGTATGCTGATTAAATTGACGAAGCTGCCAAGTTGACGCGATATGTATTTATAGACAACAACAGGTAACTGTTCCATCGTTGTGCAATGTATTAGGTTAGACTTTGAATAGAACAACGGCGACAATTGCCGAGCCTTTTTTAATTCGCGTCGATCGTGATATTTAAAAAAAAAAACATAGGACAGTAACCTGTTTTTGTGTGTATCATACCTCTACATCCCCATTGTTTAAGGTAGTATATAAGTTAATGATATGCTTATTGATTGTTCGTTGGAATGTTCGCCCATTCTCATTACAATCACGTCAATGCGGTCAGTTTAACTACTCACACTTTGCCCGAAAACACTAAGCGTACGTGAAATGTTAACCAGCACTAAGTTACAATACTTGTAAAGGGAACAGACAAACCCCCTACTAGAATCAGATGTAAGGTAAAATGATTTTTATCATAACTACAAAATATTTTATTAATCGCAACACAAAGTATGTTAACTGGCTGCAATTCGAACTTGCGTGTCCCGGATATGTTTTTGGAGTTGTATAATTCCTATGTTATATGCGAACATGTTTTGTTTAGTGGTATATTAAATTGAATTATGTTTTGACCAAAAAGTCACGTCTGGTAAAATGTAATTCTGTGTTGATTTTTGTTATCGTTGTTTTTTTTACCTGTTTACTTATAAATAAAAATACTATGTGCATACATTGGTGGGTTTCTTTGTTCAGTGGGTAAGATCAATGAACTATTAATTAGAAAAAAAAAACTTGGCAGTAAAACTCAGATAAGAACATGTTTCATTTGACTATGTTTATTTACAAAATGACCATGATTTTCAGAAGGAAATAAATCAATTGTATCGCAGTTTGATTGTAGTTAAATAATGACAGTACACATATAAAGGAATCAGTTTGAAACACGATAAGCTATAATTTACGCCTAACGATAATAAGACGTTTGAAATGTCTGCAAAAAAAGAAACAAATTGAGAATCTTTTATATGAAAGAAATAAATATACTTTAATAGTGATAGGTTATTGCTTTATTCTTATATTATTTATTATTCCATGTCCAATCAACTCGTGATTTATTCGCAGAATGAATTTAAGACATACAATCTGAACTTCTCAAAGGAAAAGCAATCTCTTTAAAACACTTATCTTCTGATGTAACCTCGAATCATTGTGTTGGTAGTGTTAATGCCAGAGTAATTGATAGCTTTTCAAAATGCATAAGCGATCGTTTTTTGTTAGTCGGTTTACATCGTGGTTTTATACACATTGATTAATAATTTATGTCAGGAATTCGTTCTGGGAATGATGTCTTATGCAAATAGAAGGCATGTAATTAATGTAATAAATATTGATTTGAAAGTGTTCTATTTCATATATCATCCGAATGCCTTTATAAATCCAAACATACGTTTAAGACATTGTGTTAAAGGGACTAGAAGATTCGCATGATGCTATTAGATACAAGAAGGTTATGATGGCTCTAGCGCACTCCCCTAGGATAAAGTTTCACAATTTGATGAAAACATGGCCTGGCGACCTAGCGTTTACCACACTTGACTATTATTCAAAATTGATTTCATATTGTGTTGATAAACATTCAAACCATTTTTTAAATACACATCATGCTATATTTGGGTATAATTATAACTTTGGCACATTTTATCCTTTCATTAAATCAATATAATTATTTGAATGCATTCGATGTTAATACAAATTATATATGTAAGCTATGACAGTTAGCTTCCAAAAAGCATTTTATTTCGCAGTGTAATATATTTCGTATGCTTATTGCATCGTTCGGTATACAGTTACTTTTGTTCTTACTTTATGTATAAGTATCTGACATATCTAAGAAATCATCTCACAATAACTGCTCTCTTATTAACTGCTTAGTTTCTTTTAATGTTAGACAATTTTGAAGCAGTGTTAACAATTTACAATTTTCTATACAATAATGTTATATTAATTGTGACGTCTTTGGTTGATAACACGCAAACACAATTAAGCCATTGTTGAACTTCACATGTGTGTGGCTACAAATACTGCTCACCTTTAACTATGTAATATGTCTGATTCTAATAATGATCTACGAACAATCTATATAAGATAAATAAATATTTTTTAACTATAGCTAGGACAACTCTAAAACATTTATTATAACATTGTCTTTAAAGAGAATTTATTTTTGTGGTTGTGCAAGATTTGTTCACGACAACAACAGTTATGATAAAATGTTTATCACACTATTCGTAATAAATGAATGTTGAATTGTATCACATGTTAGGACAATAATCATTAAAACATAGCACATATCTACAGTCATAAATAACAAAAGTATAAGAAAGGTTCAGCATACCATCACAGGTGTTTCTTGACCATTGGATAATTACATAGTAGTTTACTCAAAGTAACACTATGTTTTACTGCTCTTTAATTTGAATAATGCTGATATAATGTTAATGTTTATTTTGACTGGTTGTGTGATTGTTTCTGGGCTAAGTAAGAGGTTTAGGATCCTTGGACGGGCTCACACCTCAAATGTTAGGCATTGGTCACTCCAAGGTGTTGACGTCAGTTAAATCATGGTTATATATGAAAATGTGTTTGTCGTATATCGTGTATTGTATTGTGTTGTATGTTGTCATTTTCCTTAAATAAACGACTTGTAGAGGGCAATTTCTCCACAGCTAAGGATTATTGAGTTTCATTAATCCGGTAGATAAATGAGCCATCGAGAATATCCCAACATCTACGAACTGTAGAGTCCTATTTGAATATATATATATATAACATTGCAAATACGAATCATGATGAACATCGCCTTTTATTCAGTCTTAAATTGTATATCATTTCTTAACAGATGCTATCAATAATCATTTTTTTACAAACATTTTATATAAATAGGTGTTTACGAAATATGCATAATTGACCTTAGTAAATACACATTATTTAATTCAAGTTTTAATATGTGTTAGACTGTTGGTAGTATTAAGTTTTTACAATCCATACAAATAGCTTTGACTTCGGTTCGACATTCACTTTAAAGTCATGTGGGACATCATATTTTGAAGAGTTAAGTCGTATATATGTTATACAAATGATACATATGTTTAAACCATATTTTAATCCATGTTAACGCTTGTTGAATGATAATTAGTAGGCGGTATAAACATTCCGATATCAATGTGTAAGTGGATATGTAGTTCATGTAATTTAAATGAATAATATGAAAAAAGTAATACTTACACTAATAAAAACTGTGTATCTTATGCCACAACCATATTAAATTACAATTCCAATGTTTTAATGATATGTTAAATGTAGAATAAGTCGTCTCCAACCAAGACAATACCCGTTTTGTACTCAAATCCAATTTCTTACTCGCATATGGGGAAACGTTAAGGATCCTTCCCTGGAGACATGTCTTTCCAGATGTGATTCATTATATGAAAACAAGACAGGTGATGGGTGACTTTCTAATTAGATTCATGAAAAGGCGCAGATGAAGTGAATACATAAACAAATGCAGTTCAACATAATGGACACTCCATTAATCGCGCAACTTTCTGTATGGGTTGTTATTGACAAAATTAAATTCATATTTTTTGTAATCAATTATACATTTTTCTTTAACCGTTTAAAGGAGAATGTGTTGAAAGTTGTATTTTTGGTTTTATACTTTGTCAATAATTATATAAGCAATTTGGAAATTGCCTTGAACAAGTGAGCCACAATTGCCGTAAATCGCTGAACCTTTTTTATGAAACGGTCTTTATTATCCATGCGACTCTGGGATATGTCAAGTTTTCATCCAGAGGTGTGATCTCAACATTAATTACTAACCAAGTAGGTTACCTCTGGTCATAATGGTTGCACAGGAAATAAGCAGGTTTGTTCATAATTTGTATAACAAAATTGTTACCCTAAAGGCCTTTTTTTCATTACCAAGGGACATGGTTTGAACAAACTGTGTATATGAGCACGATCTTATGTTACATTTATGTACCAAATACCGAAGGAACATATTTTTCAGGAAAAAAGTTGTGTTTGACAAACAAGTTTATACAATGATCGAGATCCCTAGTGCCTGACCATGTCGATCCCAGGGACGTGATTTCAAAATTATTGGTAAAGAACATTTATACATATCATGTTACATAGCAAATGGTACACCATAGTTATTTCATAAAATGAATTGTTCGAGTTATTTTGTTATTTAAGTTAAAAACAATAAGACCCATGATGCGTGACCCATTTTGATAGCCGGAGAATGATTTGAGCTAACTTTATTCACGACTACTATATTATGTAGACATACCCAATACCAAAGCTCTGGTAATATCGTTTTATTTCATTAAATGAGGCTTTATAAATATTGCGACACCTTCGGCTTGGCCAGTGTTTACACAAGAGCAATATTTGAACACATGTTAAAGTGAACCACTGTGCGATGTTACGTTCAAAGTGTTAACCGTCTATTTCTCGTGATTTGTGAGGAGAAGATTTAAAAGGTTACGTAGCGATTGTGTTTATATAAATGACTGCATCCGCCGGGCGAGGCCAATCTTGAACCCAGGGACATGATATATATTTTGCAAAAAATCTTATTAAGAACTGATACCAATAACACATGCACTGTTTATAACATTAATTTGGTTAACAGTGGTTACTGTTTGTTTGAAGATTGCATATCTTCATCACAACTCAAATACGCAAATAAAGATATAACGTTAATTGGCTTCATTAACATTGGAAACGATCTAATAATTGTAATCACGACAATTGAATTTAGCTCAATTATCTGGTGCTGACAACGCTATCATTGTTCTCTGCTATGAATGCATTGCTGATACCGTTGCAAATGAGTTTTTGATTGATGTATTGCACGTTTAGAAATGCAAGTGCAAAAGCGATCATTAATAACAAAGTGTCATTGATCCACGCGTCACATTTGTCGGAGTACAAGATCATTCACTGCATTGGTAATTGATGCCTTAAATAAAATACTACTTTATGTTTACAGAAATTGATCTCCTGATTTTGTCTGCAGAGGTTCTTGTTTCATACATATGTGCTGCAATAAAAGCAAAATAAGACATTGACACTGAATAGCAACAATCCAATTTACCATTCATTAAGGGTAAATGATACTTGCATACTTTGGGTTATCCAGCAATAACCCAAAAGTACTCTTTCTATGTTGATGACACTCTGCATCATGGACGTGTTAAAGATCTACAAAGCAAAAACATATTGTTATACTTATTTGAAGGCGTAAATTAGCGTCTGGTATAATAAGAGGTGTTATAATATAGTGCACAATGACATGTTGTTCCACCAATGCTAAATCTTTTGTGTTGCTCCCTCCTTATCGGGTTTTTTAACCAGTTTCTCTTATAAGTCCCCAACCGGTGTAACAGAAGAAAGCTAAAGGCTTACAACCTTTCCGTCTGGGTTTCTATCAGAATCTCGATCATGCAATAACCCTACAAGTACTTTAGCTGGGTTTATGACACTTGACATGTATATGCAGGGTCATATGAGGAATATGCACGTTATTTCAGTTTTATGATCAGACAAATAGTGTGGTGTCTATGGTTACAACAAAAAGTAGTCAAGCCTGGTTCATAAAACTTGGTATGTGTAAAGAAGTCTTCAGGTTTATATGTCATACAAAGATTGCTTTATTGTCTGACAAAGATTGCGGTTGCTATGTTTACAAAGGCTTTTGCTACAGACATAATTGAAAACTAAAACATGGATCGCGCACTACCTCAAACAGTATTAACGATATATTGATGCAGCTTGAAATGGCAATATACTGCAATATAGAAAATATATGCCAGTCATTTAACTTGTATGTATTTGTCCGGACGTCCGTCTGTCTTGATATGGTTCATACAATAAATTCAAACAGAAATTAAGCTAGGTTGACAAAACTCAGTATGTAGATTAAAGGCCATATAGCGTAATGTATGATATTTCATTGTTTGTAAGTCCGTCCAACACAAGTGGATTCTGCAAATACTAAAAAAAGTACTTCAGCAATGTTGAAGACATTTTGTTTGTGGATATAACGGTTATTCACTTTGTTTCAGGTGCATCTCTTTGTCAATCCGCTTGTTCGTCCGAAACAAATATGGATTCTGCAAAAACTCATAAGGGGACTTTACTTTCGCTTGTTTGAAGAAAATCAATGTGTTGATAGACGGCCATTTTTTCAAAAAAAATGTAGTTGTTTTATTTTAAGAAAAAAATGACTTCTAAGATATGCATGCCACGACAGATCAAAACGTACTTAAGCCGGGTTTATGAAACTTGTGACGAACTGATGTTCTTATTCCGACAACATTAAGCCGATAGAGAGCTGCGGTTTGGTCTGTGACAAATCTCTTATTGACGTTTGTAACACAAAAGATACCAAGTGTACACAATAATACTTGAATCTTTTGCTTGTTCTTAGTATCATATAAACTAAGCACGATGGTGTAGCATTTTCAAACATTTTCGAGAATAGATTACATTTATACAATGACATTATCATATTAATGAACACGTATCAAACACGTTAAACTGAACTCAGGTCAAATACGATATGTCCTCTACCGTGAAATGTTTTAAATGTTATAACTTAAAGCGAGTATCAACGATCTCTTTAAACAAAAACAGACATAATGTTTATGGATTTAAAAAAAGCTATAATACATTTGAAGGTATGATACCAGATAATAAAAGAAATTATAGTTATATACACTTGCAAATATCTGTTTTTTTATTAAGTCGAAAAAGAATCATGCTCACACTATGTACATTATTGGGAAATCCCAATAAGCCTTTGCGAAGCTGTTAATCAGACACTAAGTCATAACTTTTAGATGTTTGTTCTACAACAAATACAATATAAAGGTGTTAATATCGTCGTAAATTTGTCGATTTGATTTTCAGATAATTATGTTAACAACAATTGATAATTGTTAATTAATCAAAATAAACGTTTGTGTAAATCAACGTATTACGGATCCAACTCTATAAACGAACAGAGACACATTATGAGTATTAACTTACAAACTGTATTCATGTGTACCATCAATTTTACCACAATTGATTTGCTTCTCTTTTATTTCTCACGACTGCGCCATTAAGATCTCATTAAAATAGTTGATGAATATCCAAGGATGTAGATAATGACATTTCTGTATCATATTTGTTTCATATTTATGACGTTGAATGCAAAGTAGTAGGAAATTCTTGTAATAAAATAAGACTTAGAAAAGACAGATGATATGAAGCTAAAATCAATATTGTTTTTGTTATGTGAACGTTCAACATGCGCAATAGTTATTATGCCTACAACATATGCAAAAATATAGTTTATAAGACCGTTATTAACACCACTTACACAAATGTATTAGCTAATGGATGTTGGCAAAATATTATTTAATCTGGCATTACTATAGAAACACCACTTATGAGTCGAAATAATATCAGCGGAAACAGATGTTCAAATCAATTATTTTTGATCAAGAAATTTAGTTTATATTGATAAACACATTAAAATGAGCATCGCATTGTTTGTAAATGAAATATACAATACATAAATATCAGACAAAACGCTATGGCAATTGCAATTGAAAACGTGTACTTTTATGAACATTATGAATCTATATGGATGTAGAAATTGATATTGTGTACATCTAATTACAGCGCATGCATATGACCCACATACAACAGGGGCATATATATTGTAAAGATAAACATTCCGACCAAAAGCCATTAAGATCGAGTCATAAATGACGTTTCGTAAGTGGTTACTAGGTTTTTCTAAGATTTGACATGGTGCCTTTTTGTTGGACGCGCGTGGCCCTCAGTAATACTCGGTAAAGATGCTGCCAAGATAAGCTTTCAGACCGTGTTTTATGAAGATTGAGTCATTAATATTGCTTCTAGCTTGGTAAAAAGTTGTTTACATAGATTTTCTATAATGACCTATGTTTTGACGAACTTGAACCAGGTTCAACATCGGCATTGAAAATGTAACGGTTAACAGTGCGACCGAGTTGCATCAAGATTAACAGAAAAATGTGGTCTAAAAAGTTACGAGTAGGGAAACTACATATTAAGGCAAGGCATAACTGTTCCTTTTTGTGAATGAAACAATTACATAACTATTAAACAATAATATACTATAGTGCACATTAAACTGAACTTATATTTGCTAGTGGAAATCGTGGTCATTATGCTTTTCTGCGATTGAATATAAGATATAAATATATGGTTCTCTAGTCACTCATGTTTGTGTAAAAAGGTAAAATGAAACCTTTCAATGAAATTCAAAACTACCTAATTTACGCCGATACCGACACTTTGATTCGTATTTGTTTTAGAGGCAAAGAGTATGTACATATTGTTTATGGACTTATCTGCCGAGATCGGTAGGTAATTTCCAATTGAACAAGTTTATCTTATGAAAATGAGAAATCGAGCCAACAAAGGATAATTATTTGTAATTGTTCAAAACTTAAATTATGTTTATTTTATTGTACAATTTATTCTTAACCTTTAGACTAGTTGGTTTTATACCTCATGGCCGTATCTGTTTAGAAAATAACACTTGAGATAGCATATGCGTATGTAAACGATACATCGCTAGAGTAAATACAATGTATTGATATGTATTAAACATAACGATCGTTTACCGCCGACAGTGGAGATAAAATAAACAGGCGCGTTAAGCAAACAGTTTCTAAATAAGCAACCAATACGACGTGTATGACGGAAAGAATGGTGCATGGATTGTTTTTCTCGCTGTAGCTGTAGCTGTCAAACCCATTTTTTTAAACTGGTCCATTGGCAATCAGTAATTTAAGATTGACTTGCAACGGTCTAAGAGTGTAACATTTACAAGGTACGTAATTCACTTTTTACCATTTATGTACCCCTAATGTTGAGGCTCAATGAGCTAACTGATTAAGCATATAAATTTACCACATATCCATATCAAATTAAACAAAGGCGTTCAACCTCTGTGACCGCATCCTAGGGCGTTTTCTAGAGTGAAATAGACGGATGATGCGGCATACGTCATTGTGGCCTCCTTTTTCGCCCACTAGATTGTCTTATAAAAGAGGCGTTTAATGAAGGGATACGTTTGATATTTACTTAATTGACATTACTAATAATAAAAGTAACTAAAACTAAAAATTTGCTACTAGTCTAACTTGTTGTACTAGCCCTCTTAGTTCACAATGCATATATGTCGAAAATATGTTTAAAATATATAAATATTCGCAAATATTCTCTTAAAAGGAAATGGACTAATGCATTAAAAACTTACTTTAATGTGTAAGACTAAAAATGTCACTGAAATGGTTCCCCCTTTTCAACCTGCCTCTTTTGATCAGCATCCTGTACTGTACCTTTTTGATTTTTTTAGATCCTCGATTCTTTTTTTAAAGAAACTCAGTTTATAAAAACGACTGCATTATGAATTTAACACAAAATGCAAGACACTCTGTGTTTATGAAAACCTTGATAAGTCCATATAAATACAACTTGAGCATGACATTCGTATAAAAAATGTTAGCTTTTGTTTGCAATGTATTGGGAGTTGTTTTGGAAAAGGAATTTCACGTTAATATAATAATTCCGATCAGTTTTATCTTATATAATAGGGGTGGTGGATTAAGGCACGTTAACATCCATTTCGTATACAATTGAGGCATCTCGCTTAATACCTTTCCAACACCAAATCGTCGAAATGAATACACAAATTGCCAACAAATGCATATTAAACCTAACTTGATTTATCTGAATTTTTGGGCCGATAAGTTTACGGCTTTGATATATATCAACATGGTTTATATATCTCATCGAAGGAAAATCCTGGACACAAGAGCGATAACTCTTGCTACAATGTTTTTTGTTTGTTTTCAAGTGTTTTGTCATATTATTTACCTGTATATTTTAACCTGCAAACACAAACGTTTAGTGCATATGTAAATAAAGCTTACAGTCTTAGCAAAGACGTTCTCCTAAACAGGTTTTCATTCGCCAAATATTTATTTTGCAAAATAAAGATAACAATTCTCTCAATTTTATTCTCATGGAAATTTGGCAATAAATAAAAAGCAATCCTTTTTCTTCACCTGAAATAAAAAGAACCAAGATGTGTTTGTGAAACATTATGTCCACTTTTGAGCGATTGACCCATATATTTGACCTTCGACCTTGAATGATGACCTTGACCTTTCACAACTCAAAATGCAGCTCCATGAGATACACAGGCATGCCAAATATCAATTTGCTATCTTCAATATTGCAAAAGTTATGGTCAATGTTAAAGTTTGCGCAAACAAACAAACCAACAAACAAACAAACCAACAACAACAAACAGACAGGGCAGAAACAATATGTCCCCCAGTATAGACTGGAGGACATAAAAGTACAACAAAAATGTTTGTAACGTTTGGTAAATTGCTGATAAATACCAAGAACTGCAGAACAATGCATATTTAAATAAATGTGGTTTTGTTAATATTCAGATCCTCCATCTTAAATTTATTTAAATCTCAAATTCCAACTCAGCTGTCATTTTACTGTCCTTGCTGTACAAATCATGAGCAATAAAGCAGCTGCCATTAAAGAGAACCGCTCTAAAGATTAATTTAAATATTCGGTTTGGAACGTATGAAGCAACCTCAATGGACAACTGCAATTTTAAGCATTATGGACAGTTAGTTATTAATGTTTTGAAGAAACTTCAAAATCATAAAATTATACTTTTATATGAATGTCTGTGGTGCAGTGTATTTGAGGTACTATTGACTCTTAACATTAAAAACAATGCTAAAAATGAGTACGCTATATTAAAAACGAATAATGTAGATTCTGTTTTAAAGCTATTAAATATACGACTTTTCAAATACTCATATGATCAGATGTATGGTAGCATGCATGTCAACGATATCAGTTTTTCATGTAATTGTTGACTGTTGCACATTTTATGAAAATGTTTATGAACGTCCATAATATCACAACAAAATAATCGCTTGTTCGACGGAAATAATAGAGCGTGCGAGCGAAATAAAAACAAATTGTTTCCTATTTAAAATATATATAATATCAAGCGAGCAAAAGAGCAGAATTACAAATACGTATTTGTCCATATAAATTGAATATTTTTGCCAAACAATGCTCTTTGTATTGCCAATAATGTCTTTTTAATACAATCATAACCTCAGACACCGTTTACCGTGTATGTTCAGCGATTGCTAAAACTAACCATTATTTTTGCCAATTGAAAGTGTTAAGGTCAAAATATACTAAATAGTTTCCTTATATGTTTCAATGTAAAAGCGACAACTTTGACCGAAAATAAATACAACATTTTGCACATAGAGACCCCCATAACCATACCTTTTCTTAACGGGCATTCTTAGCTGAATCGATTTAAGCAATAAAAAAGATATGTCATGTTCAATCCAACAAAGAATTCGACTCAAATCAAAATCGACTGTTTTTGCACCTTCTTTTTTTCTGCCGTTTTCTAGTGGATTGTAACCTTTTTCAGTGCCAATTTTTACTTTAATCTCTAACTTTATCCTATTTCAGGGATTTAGTAGTGAACACCTATGCTTACCCTAGCAATATCTCCAGACGATAAAACCAGAACAACAGCCTAAAGTGTAAAACATGCCTTCGAGGAAAATATGATGTTTTTTTTTAGAGAGCACAGCCCTTCATGACTCGATTATTTAGTATATTGTAACCTTAACTGTAACTCAAGGATGATGAACTAAAGGCAGTGTATATAGTTTTCATTTCTGCCAGTATGTTAGCTGTAATAACTGGAGTCCTATCCTAAACAATCTTAGGTAACCATTATCACCAAACAACCACAGCACGTATAGTCATCCCTTTAAATAAAAACACAAGAGCCCAGTTTAAAAGCATAACACGACTTTTGAAGGATCAAAACTATTTTGAGTAAGATGTTTGTGTTAGCTTCATGTGTTTTATTTTATTGATATCGCCATACGAATAACCAATTTTTATTAATTAAATCATAAGGGTTATTTTTCAGAGCCAGCAGAAGTTGAGCTTTGAGTAAAATAAATATGCAAACATATGCGTAACCGGCCGATTTGAAGAAACTAGAGGATACATGTACATGACAATATCGTTAAGTATATAACTCAACCAAACGATTTAATACTGCAAGTTTGTATCATTAAAGTTTAACGAACAATTAACATTATGTTAATAAAAATTTAGGCTTAACCGAAATTTATATAAAAACACGCTTCTGTGCAAAAATAAGTATAGTGATGTGAATAAAATATTGCTGAAAACAGCGCAAACTAAAAATAAATAGAACTTGATATTTTGTTTAGTGTGCATTCTTTGAAATACTGTAATCTTTGCAGTTTAGACATGTAATGACATTTAAAAAATTCAAACTTCTGTTCACTAAAAGTTTATTTTGCCAATTCAAAAAAATGAGGTTTCATAATTGACCCAATACAATAAGATTGAGAAATTGTATAACTTATGTTCGAATAAGTTTATAAGCCTATATGTTAACTATCTATGTATCGTGCTATTCAAATCGTGCATGATACTCCCCTTGATCATGTTAATCAAGTTCTAAACAGGCGTATGTGTAACTATATTACATAACAATATTCGATACATACAATTCAAGCTTATCAATTGAAGCAGTGTTAACCATTTGTTTCCATAAACAAAACAATCAAAGGCCCCATCCTATATAACTTTATTGCATGGTGACCTATGACATTCATGTAGGTTCTGCATTGATAACGCTTTGCATCTGTAATATGAATACCAGAGGCCGGCACAAATACAGCTGATCGTGGGTTGGATTAAGTTTGCTAGTATGACCGCATTCCAATACATTTATTTTTAAGTTATATGTGTATGTTGTTCGACTTAAAGTTTAAACATATTAACGATACAATCATTAGAAGAAAAAGGATTGAAACGAAAGAAAAAATTATTATATAGTTTCTATCAATTTTTAGAATGAATCATCTTTTATTATCGGTAGAAAATGCGGGACGTAAACTAATGCTATGTGGCATTTTTTTGCAATGGTAACGTTGCTAAAAACGTTACATAATTTACTCAATAGCCAGGCAACACGTGGTAATTAATTTAGATACTATAAATTCACGCGCGAGCCAAATTAATTACATTAATGACAGTGGCTGGAATTGATAAACTGCGTAATGGCAGGCCATAGTTGGAAAAGATCATACGATTTAATGTGCTTAATGTAAACCCAAAAACATAATGTATAGCGTATTTGTAGTATCTATTATCAATATGCGATATATATTACGATAAGGTATGATGTAATGCGTATGTCCCAAAACGTACGTAGATGGGTTCATATTAGAAATACGAAATAATTATTTTGAAATTGATAATGCTGTAAGTATTTTGACAATGAAGAAAATATGCTAATTCCATTTGAATATATCCAATATGTGACCGTTGATGCCACTCAAAGATTTTTCGCCCTATATACCTTATTTTTAAACGCAAACAATTAAGCTTTAAAATAAATACTACTAGAATCAAACGGTAAAGCGTATAAGCTTAAACAAATATTTCGAAACAGAAGAATTGAAAATCACTTAAACAATACATACATCTACGTCTGTATGTTGTCCGAACTATGCCTATTGGATACTATTAACATTAAATAATCGTTATGAGCAAAGCAATTGGTTAAGATAACATTACATTTATGTTTTGCTGTTACCATTTATAATAACGCTTGGAATTTATGTTGAATCTCATATTTATAGATAACAACGTAAGGGGAAACAGGTAAGGCCTCACCATATCAAAACAGTATTCACATGTATTTTTGTCTAAACGATCTAGACATATGTTGAAATTCATACAATTCAATAATGTTCGTACAGAAATGTAGCAAAATGGTGTTAACCTCATTCATCACATAGCATGTACACTTACCAAACTGGATTAGAACATGCCATTTGTGGTTTGATTCTGTCTGCTATTCACATTAAACCTGTGATTAGTAATAGTGCATGAGGTTTAGCTGTGTGCCGATTGGGTTAATGCAAGATAACATTGACGCTTTTATCTGAAGACATAAACACACGGTACAGTATGTAGCTTAAAATAGTATGGCTGATATTTTATCAGAATAATATACTGTCCTACATTCGCTCAACTCTAAAGAAGGACATTTTGGAAAATCGCTTACTTTCTATGGTCTAAACCATAAAATAGATATGCAAACAACTCCAATAGTGATTTAAACCAAAAACACTTAAAATAACTATATAAGGTCAAGGCGGTTCTTAAATACTTCATTGCCTCTTCATTTAATTTTATTTAAAAGCTACAAAGATGCATTTTAAAATGGACGTATTTTAACCGCGCAGCAACATAATAAAAACGTTTGTTACTTGATAATAACGTTAAAACTTCATTTGAAATAATCATCTTCCGCGATGATATGTATGCAGTCTTAATACATGTTTTGTTAATCAATCTTTGCTTTTAACATCGTATTTTTGCAAGTAATTAACCCGATTTTAAAAATGAAATATTTTGCAGCCTCATAATATGGTTATTGATTCAATCAGTATCAAGCTATTTTGAAAAGAAAATTATCAGATAATAAAAAGCTTATTTCCATAACAGACAGTGGTTTTTGATCAGATTAAGTTAATACATTAATAAAAGTGGCGCAAACGAATGATACACATTTTAATTTACCTAATAAAACTATGCAATATATGATAAAATGCGAACATCAAACAGATCCATATGATTTATTCACAATAGTTAACATTAATTGAAATATTGAAGCATATACCGATTTGTTGTAAGAACATAACATAAAACGCATCATGGGAAAACGTTTTTTTTTTCCAGATGCAACCAGCGTAGCTGCAGATCAGTCTGTGCAATTGCTCAGTGTGGTATTTTGTTTGAATAGACATATGAGTTGACGGTGTTCCGTATCTTTCTAAAATTGAAGCCAGTTCATTTCGAAAAACAATACAGCGCAAAACAATGTACTCCATCAAACTGTGGGCATCCTTGTCAGTGTATGCCTTTTCGAATCAGGATTTAATCATGAGTCAGCATCGGAGCCGGTATTGTCGGTAACGCGTTGTTTTTTTAACATACTGCTGTAAAGATCTTGAAAGCCTATTATGCGAGATAATGGTAAAACAACATTTGCGTAGTTATACCAAATGATTGACTTAATGTCCCTTTTTATTGTATACTTTGATCAATACAATACAATTGCATTCTAATGTATATGGTTTACATGAAAAGTGAATTGTTTGTGTCACATTTTTCCTGAATTTTTATAATGCATCAATTTTAGTCTAGCCATGGATTGTGTTCGAAATGATGGAATGGTGTGTCGTCGTTCGTTTATATTTGAATTGTAAATATATGGTGACCGTCTATCTGCATTTTATGGGCACAATTAAAGTACACTTTGTGACTTGCAAGCGATTTTATAATTCAATAGGGTAAACTGAAAGCTTAAAAGCCTAGACAATTGCTGTGTAATTGCACGTGCGTGGTTTTTAGTATACGACTGTCTTAATCCTGATTTAAATGAAATATAAAACATGAAATTGCTATAAAACTATATAATTCAATTCATCATTGGGCTGTAATTGTCTACTTAAAATAGTTTAAAAGGACTGTTTGACAGTTTGACCAAATATCAATTATGTTAAAAAAATAAGATGCAAAACATAATGCAAATTATCACTTCTGAAAAAGAAACTTGTTTAAGATTTTTGCTTGTTTATGTACAATACTCTATCGAAATCGGTTTAATAATCATAAAACGTGTATAATGATCCACGAATTGCACGTTCAATACATACACAATATTCGGACAATGTACATTTATGCATTGATTATACAAATTCAAATCATCAGCGTAAAGCATTAAAAAAAAACTGTAATTCATGTTTATGGATTTCCGATGGTGTCCTTAGAACACATTTATGCATTGATAATAAATTGATGTATTTCATGGCGTTATATCATCGTATGAGGGCCATGCATTTAAACAGCATTTCAACCACTCGTACGCATGCAAATTTTACTTAGACCAGATCTTTCCTCTCAACGAAATGCTACGCACACATGCCTTCAGATGACTATGTACTCTTTGATTACACCGTTTTCGTTGTCTAACTCTAGAGCAGTTATTCAGTAATGTATATGCATCAGTTGAATAATCAAATAACATTAACCTATGGAACATCGCATTTTTTTTTAATACACGTATCATACTTGGTATTCAATTATTTAAATAATTGCGTACTTAAACATATATCCGTCAATAGTAAGTCGGTTTCTTAACCTTTTTACTACTTCTTTTTTATTATATTACTTCAAGTTCATAATTAACAAATACATTTCGGCTAAGTATTTGTTATTGCGATTCCGTTAGATAGACACATGGTATTTTTAAGATGTGTTTCTGCTCAGCATACTGAATAAATTATGTGTTTGTCCAACCTTCGCTAGATCGTAAAGTCAGCACGAACAATGTTTGTTTTTAATTTCCGGAACAGCTTTCCGCATAAGGTTTTTTTCAGAATATATCACACGTATGTTCCATCTTTGTTTACATAAAAAGTTGCGGTTCGTGTTAGAATGTGTAATAGATTTTATTCAGTAGTCCACCACTACTTCATTGTATGGAATTCTTGGAAGTAAGTTATATAAGGAAAAATATTCATCAAATCATTGGGGGATAAGTTGCAAAATCAGGTATCCCCTAATTAGCAAACAACACATATGTGTATGCGATATGTGATTTTGTCGTGAGGCATATAATAAATACGAATTAGCAATGTTCCAATACATAAGTACACCGATTGCGAAAGACATAAAGTCTTTGAGCTTTATATGTGTACATCAATATCTAATTATATAACATTGCGTGTATGCATGTATATGAATAATACTCAAATACTTCGTAAATGATTTCCGTTTTCTGAACTGCGGAACGATGTATCTCAATGTAAACGGAATTAATTCAACATTCATATGACTCGTCTAGTCAACTAAGCGTTATTTAATATCACGCCATTTGTGGAAACCTTTAACACGATACAGTAACTATCCCTATGCACTATGCGAGGAAAATCACTTGCATATGTATTCGGTATTCCAGACATTTAGTGATTGGTTGTTCACAAAATGCAGTGATTTTATTAAATAATTGTGTTGCTGCATTGCGACGAATGTCAACATGAATACCTTTACCAAACTATAAACAATCAAGTTCAACTTAACTCCTGGTGTACTTCTAAATAACAATGTTGTCTTCTGGTTTTTTTCCGAGACCGTTGTTATATAACAATAAACGAAATATACTGTTTTTTTAACGAGAGTGACCAATGACAATTCAGATGTTCTAAAAATTTTGAAACACATGTTTCAGCGACAGCTATTTCGAAAAGAATGAGAAGGCATGGTGCTCTGGTTTATATACCTATGAGTGACGTCAGAAAGTCACTGAGTGACGTCAGAAGGTCACTATTAAATCTATTTCGTCATGGATTGTTATCATCTGCTAGTATCTTATAATCGCACGAGATTTAAACCTTTCTTTACCGAAGACATCTATTCGCTACTTCAAATAAATGAAATTATTTTTTTATATAAATTAATTTTTTAGTATTTGTAAAATTTTGTAATAGAAATCTGTCATCGTATATATTTATGTAAAACACTATCCATATGAATTTACGTATTATGTGTAATGTATCTTATTCGTTGCGTTTGCTTTATGTACAAAACACGACCCGATTAAACTGACCACACGTAGCAAGTGTTTGTTCATCGTTTTCAAGATAATGCACTCTCTGTATAATTTATATAAACCGCTTATCTTGTCTTGTTTTGTCGCGTCTTGCAATTATTATTAAAACATCATTTTAACCCTTACATTTCGCTCGCGGCACAGGCATTCAGCAAACACTCATATAGTCATGGTAAGCATGTGTCATATGTTAAGAAAAGTAACTGACACTGATAGACCGATGTTGTTGATGGACAATTATTACGTATCCATCCCGCGAAAACATAATAATGTCTATGCGATATACTTGTCTTGTACTATATTGAAATCCCGCTTCAAAAAGACACGTGCATCACTAGTGTATAATCCATTGACATTGTCATGTCAAAGATTTTCTTTACATAATAAATCCTATAAATCATGAACATAACACTCAAACTGCGTCAGGAACGTTTTAAATATGACCAAGCGTCTTGTACATAGCTTTGATTGTATCTTAACGTACACTAATATTGTATATTACTTACAATGTAATATTCGACCAAAGGTTAGTTTTATTCATTTGCTAAGATGTGCATTTCTATTCAAACTTTGTGTTCATAAAAATTCTCCTTAACAGTACATAGTTCCTATTATATTGGACAGAACTTAGAATAAAAATGTTACAGAAGAGAATTGCTTTGGGAGACGCTTTGGCGATGAATATTATTTTTTCCGC
Organism: Dreissena rostriformis; assembly: GCA_007657795.1. Classification (NCBI taxonomy): domain Eukaryota; kingdom Metazoa; phylum Mollusca; class Bivalvia; order Myida; family Dreissenidae; genus Dreissena; species Dreissena rostriformis. Next base: position 245,676 of record VMBQ01000193.1, read on the forward strand.
CAACGCCTGTAATTCCATGTAATAATGCCACAGGATATGAACACCGGATTTCAGTATAAAACGTCTAGTTTCCTGAAATCAGCATTCCCTTGATTATTTCGCCATACTTTATTCGCGTCATGCGATTTGCGGAAGAGAATCCGAAGCCGATAATGTAAATACATATAAGAGCATTCGTTAAGTTTACATTATATGAACAAAGTTTGGGGAATATGACATATCGAATGATGCCGCTTTTTTTTTACAAAAACAACATCCAGTGAATACTAACTAAAGCCCTATTTGCAACGCAAAATCCACCACTTTTATCATGATACAACTTGTCTACGATTCTAGACAAGTTTTAATTATCCCCACGCTTTTTGAAAAAAATGTGGGGATATTGTGGTTATCTCCGCCGTCCGTCCGTCCGTCCGTCTGTCCGTCCGTCCGTCCTGGCCAATATCTCCTCCTACACTATTAGCACTAGAACCTTGAAACTTACACACATGGTAGCTATGAGCATATGTGCGACCCTGTACTATTTGGAATTTTGATCTGACCCCTGGGTCAAAAGTAATGGGGGTTGGGGTGGGGCCGGGTCAGAGATTTTCACTAATTTTTTTAGGTTATTGTACATAAACTTCTTTATTTCTACACCGATTCACTTCAAATTGATACTGGACCTCTCTTATGACAATACGGTCAATCTCAACCATGCANTATTTTAAACCACACTATTTCTTCACGGCGTTTGTATCGAATGCTTACCATTCTGACCTAAAACAAGATTTATGAAATCGTAATTCTGTCGGAGCGAGTTATTTTATTCCTAAACAAAATTAACAAATATGCATGACAAACACAATCCGAAATACGTTTTGTGTTCGTTCAATGCTTTAAACATATTAAATATTTTACTGTTAAAAAGCCACCACGTCCGAATTCTTGTCCCTAAAATCCACAAAGTCTTGCTTTAACTAGATATGTATCGTCAGAGCAGTGACGTCACACGAGAAACGTCATAAATTGCGTCATCAAGTGAATGGAAATAAAAATACGGAAAGCCGGTTCTGTAATATGTTTTAAAGAAGATGCAATTGAGGATGATATGTAATAAACGATAACACTCACGATGCGCCTCAATAATGCGTCACCCTTGTGAAGTGTATTGGAAAGGTTACACTCAACTATGTGTCACAGTGTGCGTAGGAATACACTACTTCCTGTTGACCGGAGATAGGAAAATTTATTCGACCCTGCTTTATTTGGTCAATGTTTGCAACAGAGGCAGGATAAAAACCTTATCTTTTCTTTGTGGGTCGTATTTTGTTCTATAAAATCATTTAGCTGTAGGATAAAACTATCTCAATTACATTAATTTTGTTTATTAAAGGAGGTCATTGTCACGCCCTTACACCGTAAAGTGTAACGGCTTTAGATCCTGGTTAAATTGATAACCGAATTCTCCCGGACCCTAGCATTAACGTTATTATCCACTTTCTGAACGTTTTTATCGTCTATCTGCTTGCAAAGTTCCGCCCTATTTGAAAGCTACTAATATGTGTCTCATCTTAACCATTGTTGATCCAGCTTTAGAATCAAATCACCGACCGATATCATTAACAAAAATAACACAATAAAGTTTTTTTAGAACCAATCATGCCAAGTTATTTATTCAACTTCCAGTGTCTACGACCGTTAGCAAATTATGATCTTTTTTATTGTAAAATATAAGCATTTGAGAATATATCTAAGCATTTCAACCCACTTTTCTGATTGCAAACAATAAGTGTTTTTACCACGGGCAAAGTCCGATGCGTTTGACATTTTGATCGGTGTTCCAATGAGCTCCATTTAGTATCCGCTTCTTTTTCTGCTGTATAGTTATGGCATAGTCAGTGGTATACATGTACAATCACACATACATGTCTTTGACGATGGTATACTCTGTACGGGCGTCGGTAGACTGGATGCATTTAATGTATGTTTATACAACCATATCGTATTAACGGTGTGTAACACGTTATAGTTTTATGTGTGTTTCTTATTAATGCTAGAATATGCTAGTTAATAAATACTTGAATCTTTACAGCTGTTTAGGATCAAACATGTTAAAGAAATAAGGAATTAAGAAGATATGTTATACCAATAGTACATGCACTTTAATAGACCATCGCCACATGGGGTTTTATGGTGGCATAACGAAATATGCTCAAATCTTTGCGCGGAGGTTGAATTAGGTAGGTCGTTATATGCCTTATTAGAATCCGACCCCTATTTATCATTATACCTAAACTCTATAGCATGTCATTTACACAATAATTGTCTTTTATCACGATTTCCTCTTCACGGTTAATTACGAAATACTTGAGCATGTTAATATATATTTGATATTATTGATTTGCAATAAACTGATATTCCATCGTTTAAAAAATAGCAATAATCACGCACTAATAATATTGTTGGAGAACACTGATATAAGTGTTCTCCATGATGCCTGATGTTCGCCGTATCGTTCTGGCCTGTTTGGTGATTTGAAGAGACAGACAGACACGAAATAACGGCATATCTACAAAAACGAATGACACAAGTTTCAAAAAAATTGTCCCATTTAAGTTCTGTTTTTGGTGAGTGTATTTATTGATTTGGAGTACTCTTAACTCACCAAAAAGCCTCACGCAAAATTATACGTCACTTAACGATATGCGTCGCCCTTTTTTGTCGTTCTGGCGGTAATATTTGTCCGTGAACTCGCAAACACGCCAACATATAAAAACGACAATATACCCAAACGTACGCAAGAAAGCGCCGCTAATACACTCATGACATGATATGCGCCTTTTTGTCGTTCTAACCGCCAACACTCAAGACATATAAGTCAGAAATCAGACACCATTGTTATGTTATGTAATTTTAGCATTTTCGTTATCGAATGACTCTTGTCTTTTCACTAATATCACTTAAATTAAAACAGGAATATTGACGCTGACAGATTATTCGATAAAATGTCGATTCAAATATGCAATCATATGCAGATGATTGTACATGCAAAAAATGGTTAACTTGTTACTGGTGTGTATATTTGCTCTTATCTCGCTGATGTATTGATTTGTAATCTTTGTTGCCAACCACAATGACATTTGTTTCCTCGGGACATGTTTGCATTGCGCTTGAAATGATATCATCGTGTCGGTTTTGATCTCTGCGATGCTTCAAAGAAGACTTGTCCTGTATTGCAGATGTGCAAACCACGTATTTGAAACATGGTAACTATCGTCCGAATTCTAAATGGTTTAATTATACAATCTGAATGTGTATTTACAAACATAAGTTGCACCACAATTTATAATACATAGGTTTCAGCTTTAATTGAGACAGCAACAAAAACATAAAAAAGAAACATACATAATTCAATATAAACAAGTCACATAAGAATCTCGTATAGTGAATAACAATATCATTAAATATGACACGCGCTCTGAGGAAAGGGGGTTTAATGCATTTGCGTAAAGTGTCGTCCCAGATTAGCCTGTGTAGTCCGCAAAAGCTACTCACGGCCGACACTTTCCGCTTTAATTTATGATATTTTTCGTTAACAGTAACTCTCTTCTCAACAAAAATCCAGTTTAGGCGGAAAGTTTCGTCCCTGATTAGCCTGTGCAATCCGCACAGGCTAATCTGGGACTACACTTTACGCCGTTGCATTAAACTCCCTTTTCTCAGGGCCACGCTTATCTGGGACGACAATTTTCGCACATGCATTTACACCCCTTTTCTCAGAGCGTGGCGAAATTGTATATTTAAACAAACTCTAGCTTTTACCACAGATCTAAATTCATTCGTAAAAAATACTTTTGGATGACATACATGAGGTGAATGTTCTCTTATTCTTTAGCATATATATACGCTCGTCAGAGCAATTAAATGTGATACTTTATTTATCTATTGTGTTTCAGTCAAATATCTGAAAAATGTCTATTGTAAGTTAGTTTCTATCAATTTCAGAAAAGCACGTTTCTGACAGGTTTACACGTTGGCAAAATTAAAACTTTTTATATTTCTTTCAGCAAATCAAACATGATATAATTTAACATAATTTGCGATTTACCCTACAAATAGCCGAATAACACTAATGACAAATAATTTTTATAGGAAAAACGTTTCGTTTATTTAGTATCATCGAATGAAATCCGTGTAGTACCAAACTTACTCCGCTTCTGTTTTTCTGTCCACTTTGCTTTTTTTTTATTTGAACATGTTATGCAAATCGATAACAACTGTTCGTATACATATATGCATCGGCACTCTCTCTTTAACAGAGTTTAAAATAATATTTTGCACACAAGGACATATTGTTCCTAATATCAATACACTATCCACCCGATATTTATTAGTATAGAATTAAGTGGAAACTGTCGGAATGCGCTTCTATGCAAAACAAAATTATTGATTGAACATACGCGTCTATTTTAGACGGCTCAAACTAGCAGTGAATAGCTACACAGGTAACATTAAACATAAATTGCAAAGTTCCTTTATCGTTAGTCTTGCACGAAATGCCACGTTTCGTAGACATCAATAATGCTTCATACAAAGCTTTTATACTTGCATGGATGTTGTCTTTGAACACTATCAACACAAAAATACATTGATACTGACCTAATTTTGGCCTTAGTTTTTTGTAATGGATCAACGAAACACAAGGCTTCCATATTGTGCATCAACGTAACTTGAACGCAGCATTTGTATTTAATAGTACGTGATGTTTTGCAAGTTTGAATTATAAATATAATGCAAACATGTTAAAACTGTGATCATGCAGGTCCTGTTTAACTATAAATAACAGCGGCATTGTTTGTCATGACTACAATTATTTCAAATTGTGGGCTGTTAAGGCACACTGATTTCGTCTCAAACATATGCCATTAAAATAAAATTAAACAGCATAATTTGTTGCTGCATCTGGTACATTTACCTATTATCCAGCTAAAACTTCCATTTGACATGTTTACGGTGTTGACGTTAACTCATATTGGACATGCATACGTGTCACCTGACTGTTTTCAAGTTATGTATTTCTTTATATAAACCGTTATTACATTCTATATACTGCTTGGTAATAAGTCACTTGCAATAAATAAAGGAACTCGAACGTGTGTATAATAAGAATGCAATACTGCTGGAGCAACTGGAGTTTTACTTCTTTTTATTGACACTATTAAAACAGGGTACATACATACTCCTGTACAATACTTATTTGGTGTGTAACAATAAAGATAGCATCGAATTTTAATGGCTGCTTAAGTTTGGACTTCTATCAAAATGTATTTTACAATAACATGTACTACGTTTTCGACACTTTCAATATTATACGACAATGTTGTATTTATACGGTGATACCATCGTGGATGAAACTGCATATACGATGGTTTCAAATTTTTGGGGAAATGTGTGTGTGATTATTTGCAAAGGATTAGGGTGTCTATAAAATATCGAAAGTGTCCCAACTTATAGACCGTAGAGTAATAACGTATCTATTACTGTCCACAATCCGTCACTGCACAAAGAGCAAACAACATTCAAAAACATTGATTTCTGCTTAACCCAGGTCAAGAAAATATCGGATTACTTTTATGACTCAATTTTAAAACCATTTGAGACAAACGTGTATTTTTTCTTGTAGAAAACATTTTACCATGCAATTGTATGCTAGAACTTGCACCGATACCCCCGTGAATAAAATCCCCGGTGTACACTTAAGTATACAAATTATCGCCTCCTCACAAGAGTATGAAGAAACCACTTTTGCAAAAACTTTGTTTGAACAGTCGTGGGAAAAACCGTCTGATAAAACTTCTGAATACCTCATATACTTCAGGTATAAATTATGTACTGTTTGTTTAAAAAAAAATGAATCATAGCTTTCCTTTTGTTTATTGAATCTAGTATGTTATACGCTCCTCGAACATGAATATACTTTTGAGTATAAAGTAAACGTTTTGAACGAATACTTCTTCCTGTAATGTAAGGTAAAATATCCTTTGGATGACAAAGTGTTAGGTACAACAATATCATACACAGAAAATGAATAAGAAAACAATATACTTAACAAAGCAATATTTTAAGTAAAAACGATCATCAAACAGTACAGAACATTCTTGTCACGAAATTCTCTGTTCACACACATATCCTGAAACGAAAAACAACTTCATTTACTATTATACTTTGGATTTACAAGAATTATAAAAATCGTCACTAAAATATGAGACGATAACAATGTATATTATGTTTAAATATGTGATGGACAGTATACTCAAATATAAATTGGGTCGACAGCGTACTTTTGTGCAAAATAGTGACTTACTCTATAAATGTTTAATACATTTTAGCGAAACGTATAACACGTGTGCAGAGAGAATTCCGATGCATGTATAAACATAACTATATGATTATCATAGCTTCGCATTGTGTGTTCAACATTCGGGTAAATATACTACACAGTGGATTAAAAAGGAAATATAGCCGAAGTTTGTTTCGTCAGAACGATGGTACTAGTCGCCTATTGTGCAGTTCATACTAAAAGCCTGTATAGGTATTTTCCACGAAATAGTAACTTTAACCTATGAGATCAGCCGCTTTTGTGTTTGTTAATGATTATTATAATTTGCCGATTATAACGTATTTAGTTACTTAATCATTTTCCAAAATCATCTATTCATTACAGACGAGATGTTGACTGCCCTGACAGACGTTGCTTCATGGGCCAGGATGAAATTCAAGGCAGTAAAATCCACATCTCTGATCATCAAGAAGGGCAAACCAACATATAGATTCACGTTCCATGTACAGAACGAGGAGATACCATCGATAACGAAGAACCCTATCAAATGCCTCGGAAAATGGTTTGACACAAGCCTTCTGGAAAGCTACAATGTCAGAAAGCTTGAAACTCAGTTAGATGAGGGACTGAAGAAGATATACCACAGCAACCTTTCTGGAAGGTTCAAAGTCTGGCGATACCAGCATTCCTTACAACCAAGGCTTATCTCGCCAAGTATTCTTTATGAGGTATCCAGCTCAGTAATAGAAGCCTTAGAGAGGACCACCAGCCGACACATAAGGAAGTGGTTAAGAATACCACCCAGTTTCTTCAGCGTAGGACTGTTCGGAAATAGCAACAAGCTTCAACTCCCACTGTCCTCACTGGTGGAAGAATTCAAGACAGCCAAGACGAAACTGGTACTCACCCTAAGAGACTCCCCGGATGAGCATATCCGACAAGCAGGAATTGGTAGGCAACAAAGACTGTAAGTCAAGCTGAGAATTCGCTGAAGCACAGAAGAGACATTGTCGGATTGACTGCTGTCGGACGTCAGGGGTTTGGAGCGACAAACACAATTATGTAGAGCCAAGCAGACAGGAAAGAGAGGCGCACCATGATACAGGCAGAAGTCAGGAGGGCAGAAGAAAACAAGAGACAAGCTTGAGCGGTATAAATGGGAACACAGTGAGCGTGGAAAACATGGAATACACTATACAGGAAATTATCCTTGGGCGACATCTGGAAGTATGACTCCATCAGACTTTCATTGCGTCTTAGGTCAGTCCATGACCTCCTACCACCCCCCCCCTCAAACCTCTGCCGTTGGGAACTCATACCAGATCCTAAGTGCTAACTCGTCCCGGCACTGCAGAACATATCGTGCTTCCCTACAGCTCTGTCACAAGGAAGATACAGATGGCGTCATGACAACGTCCTCAGAGAGGCGGCTGACTGGCTAGACCAAGATCGGAAAAAGGAACGCAGTAGCACCCCGCGACAACAGATAATCAACTTTGTAAAGCCGGGTGAAACTGCACAGAGAAAGCCGATACATTAGACCTCGATCCTCAAAGGCGCAACCGGATTGTGCATGAAGGCTGACCTTGACACGAAGCTGGTCTTCCCAAGTATCGTACGGACAAATCTCAGGCTTGACATTGTCCTGTCGGCAGAGGCGGTGAAAGGACTCGTTACGATCGAGTTGACCGTAACTTGGGGAACCATATGTGAGGAGGGTTACGAGAGGAAATAGGCCAAGTACACAGAGCTGCTAGAAGCTTGCAAGAAATGAGGCTGGCGTACGTGTTTGTTCCCCATAAAGTAGGCAGAACAGGATTTTGTGCACAATCCGTGTGCCGACTGATGTCAGCAGTCGCATCGGCTGCCCTTGGTTAAAGTTTCATTCACGATTTTTTTAAGCATGATTTAAACTGAAACTAAAACATTATTTTACTAAATACTTTACGAAATTTCCGTTGATTTTAGTATTAATGCTACTTTAATACATATGTCAGCAAAACAGAGAACCAAACACGTGCATTGAATCGAAACATCTTTCATACAAATGTTTTTGCAAGGAAACACGTGTGTGATTTATTTACCGATCATATCGGTTGATGAGATATTGCATTCATCTAATAAGTGGTGTCATATGCTCGCAAAATACACGAATACTTTATATACAGGGGCGTTATATCACTAGTTCACTCCTTACAGCATTTTCATTGATTGGATTAAAATCAATACAGTTAGTCAACTTATCAGCATATCCAATAAGGGGTGTCATTGTCTCACTGCAATGTCGGTACAGATTTCGTTCCTTGCAAAATGTTTTACCGCATTCCCCGGAGAGCAATTATTTAAAGTGCTTATAACTTTGTGGGCAATTTAATTCCTGTTCAACTGCTTGTGAAATGCCGTCGTGTTGGAAAACTTCAAATGTGTTTCCTATCTTTACAAATGTTTAATTAGCGGTGCAAATAGGAGCCAGAGGAAATTGTGTTTATTTCGTTTATCAAATATCAATTATCGAAATATTAATCATTGCATGGGTTTGGAAATCCAGAATTTGAAAATTGAATAGCATAACAATGGTACCTGATTTCTTCCTTGTCGTTCTTGTTGGCAGAACAATATTTTTAGATTGTTTCTCGTCTGACACGCTTTATAATTTTACAAAATTCGCATAATTCCATGTATATCACAGCTTTTTTCACGATACTTATTACCCTAATATATACACTTATTGATAACTCTACCGGAACGTGTTCGATCGGCGTTTTCTATCTCTCTCTCTCTCTCTCTCTCTCTCTCTCTCTCTCTCTCTCTCTNTCTCTCTCTCTCTGTTCTCAAAGCAAATCTTAACAAAGATAACACAAAATTAACCTACATTACTTATATGGTGATCGGACGTTAACTATTCTCTTGCACGTTTGCTAATGCATTGTAGCAACTAAAATGAGCATTAATACGCGAACAACATATAAGAAAGTCAATGTAGTCAGTTTGGAGAGCTTGAGGAATACCTATCACTTGCTCTTCACTTGCCTACTTTATACTGAAATCTTTTCAGTTTCCAACCAATACTTTTGCAACTTCTTCCGTTCGTTGTCAAAGATGGATCATACGATGAGTGTTAACTTTTTGTTTTGGTATCTGCATGATACTTATGCACTTTTTGTAGTATAACATTCTCATTGTCCCATACATGCTGATATTCTACACTGTTCTGAAGGTTCTGTACATTGTATTTACACGTTAAATAGTTTACACCATATCAGCAGCACTTCTTACTGACAGAAGGGAAAAATAGCATAAGTCTCGAGTTTTGTTTCTGAATTATGTCAAATTGCACATTTAATTTCTTATATTAAGCATATTTTGTGTAAAGTAGCATGTATTGTTGTATCATTTTGCTAACACGTGTTTACAAATAACTAACTAATATTGTTTGAACAAATTACTTGTATGACTCAACTGAAAACCATTAAAAACAAACGTGTATTTTATCCTGTTAACAATCATTTATAAGTTTGTTTGCTAGAACATTCACCGATTCTGCCGCGAATAAAATCTCCATTTGGCTCTCCATTAAACAAACAATCGCCTTCTCACGAAGTATAAAGCAAACACTTCTGCAAACGATTTGTTTGAACATTCGTTCAACTTGGATAAACCGCCTGATAAAAAAGCTTAATACCACATAGCATATATGTATCATGATTCATTGATTGTTAAGAAAAGAAACAACATCGAACCACATCTCAAAACTGAATAAAGTGTTTAGTATAACTTTGAAGCAAAACCTTCCTCCTATGTTTGAAGGTCAAACACAGTTTGGATAAAACAAGGCTAGGTTCACCAATATGATGAATAACAAATGACAAAGATATCTGTCAATATACTTAACACAGCAACAAGTTCAGTAAAAACGATCGCCACACAGAACATATCATTCGTGTTACACAATTCTTTTTTTTTCACACACAGCTCTTGAACACGAACATAAACCAGCATTAATTATAAAACTTTGAAAAGACAATCATAATTATCGTCGCCGAACAAGCAGGCGATACACATTCATGTTATAATTAGAAATATACTTTATTTTCTACTCAATGTATGGATTATTATGGGGTGGACACTGTTCTCAAAAAATGATTAGGTGGACAGTGTATTTGTGTGCAAAATAGTGACTAACTATGTAAAGATTAAATAAAAAATTACATAGAGAGTTCCGGTACATTGTGACATTTGAGACTGTCACGCATACTGCGACATGTACTACATTGTATTTCGTTGTGTGTAAGCTTTGACGGTTTCTAAGTGTGCATCTCTATGATTGTTTCATAAAGTGTTAAACGTATTGTGTTGACGATTTATGTCAGATGGTTTGGCAATGTCACGCACTTTGCTTTCTGGTAACTGATCGTGTTTTCCATATTTGTGCATGCGGGAATTACAGTTGTTTGAATGATATCCAGGCAAGCAAGTTTTCTGCCAATGCTTCCCAATAGTTTAATGAACTGCAATCAGGTCGTCAACTAAACCCGCTGACATGGCCTCTGGTCTTCCGTATATCATGACCCCTGGGGAAATTGACCCACTGGCTGGAAAGGGTACGCAGCAAAGTTTATATTGTTTTGATACACGTAACCTGGATAACACTACTTGCTTTGTTTTTTTTTCTCCCATCAAACTTACAGTTATTTTATTGTACAGCTCTGTCTGTTCGGATTGACCATAGTTGTGTTTGTTTATGTTTACGTCCCCCCCGTTTGACAGGGCTTTGTTGCTGATCACTCGTTGACTGTTTTGGTCTTTTAGACTTTTTTGTCATGATAATATTTTTCCTTGTAAATAAATGTTGCACTTTTACTAATCACGTCTTTAATGTACTTGTACGGTAATACAAATTTAAATATTGTTTGCTTCGCTTGTCATATTTATTAAATCGCTATAACACAGAAATAGGGATATAATTATTTTTTATTAAGGAATATTTAACAAGCGGACGTACTAATCTTATGTTCAGTCGCTATTTAATTCGCGTTTAATTCGTAAACAAATATCTCCACATTTTAATGTTGGTTTTTAATTTTAATAGTAAACTGATGCTCACATAAAGTGCGTTCTAAAACTATATATTTTGTAAACAGGTCAATACAACAAGTACACGCCTGCACATATCATGCAATTATATTAAATTAACCTGGAAAAGGCCATTATTCATGAACGTACCGTTATCCTAATACATAGTTTATCGTGCAAAACGTGCTCGAACAAAACCGAATGCAAAAAAGGGAAACATGTCAAGCGTATTGGTAATGCTAATTGAGTTCACTAGTGCCAGATCAATGTTGGTTAGTTGACCGTCCACCTTGATATGAAGAATTTGCTGTTTAATTCTGCTGCAAAATCCGAACAATAACAAACACAATCTATCTCAACTAATAGCAGCCCATGCTGTGTTTATTATGCACGAGGGACCAACATGAGAGCAATTCGGAAATGATCATTTTTTAGAAACACTTTAGATTTTTATGTATGCTATATTGTATACATGTTTTGAATATCTGTGTATTGATAAGTAAGGCGTTATTAATAATTTCTCATGATGGTCATTGAAAAAATGTCAAATAAATGTATTTGCATTCAAACTGCTTATTAGTTCAAATATTTTGTTTTATAAGACATACTCGAACGAAGAGTCGCTTCTTTCTGTATAACTTCTATTTCATGTTATCCATTTCAGTTTATGCGTGATCGCATCTGGATTAAATCCGTGTATGATTCAGAATCAAAACCGGTATGGGCATATTAGTTCGGTTGTTTGTTTTGCATTTTGGTACCGATTAAAACATGAAAATCGTGAAAGCACATACCCTTAAAGAATTTTAACACCATGTCGTAGTTTGTAGTAACGAATAAACACTCATTAAAGCACACTTTATCAATTCAATCAATATGTATTTTAATGATTTACTTTTAAAACTTTTATTGAAATGATTATGTCACATACAGCCTGAATACGTTTGATGTTCTGATACCAGTCAAACCATTGATTTTCTTTGAGATGCTTAAATTAAATGTCGCAGTTAGTTATGCTAAATATTAATTTAAAATATTTTAATTGCAAATATTCGTATTTATATGGACCTTTTCTTGAGTAAAAATCAAAACTCTTCGCGACATGTAACTGATTTAAATATTCAATATGAGACGTATGCGGCTAAAAGAGTTAAATATGGCTGCATTGACTTTAACTTTGTGAAATTTTAATTTAAAATTGGTTTAAGTCTGTTTTAAGTCTGTTTTAAATTAAACATACAGATTGATAATTGATTCTTATACAAATATGTGCATACTAGTTTGAGTCATTGTAAGATAAACATTAGATTTCAAGTAATATCAGATGTAAGCGAGGTAAGGTTACATGGACCGATCGACGTTTGTAACAGTTAAAATGATTTCTCGAAGACAGTCATGTAAAAACAGACCATTTAAGTTGAACACATTATGGACTGCAACATTAATACATTCGAACGAAAAACATACAATCAAAGAGAATGTATGTATATGCAATGTTTATGAACGGCTCCTAGATGGAATCATTTAAGAGGTAAACGTCATTCGTGACTGGCAAATCTCCCGTTGAACATCATGTGAGCTATTCGAAAATATGCCTTTGTATTCTTAGAACACATCACATGGAAATAGATGTATTTGCTCAATGAACTGGTTCACACCCTTAGTTCTATTAACTGAAAAACGATGGTTGAAAAGAGTCACGAGTACTCATCCCTCAATAGGTTTCCGTTTCATACGCATAGCTGTGTCCACCAGTAATGTATATGCATGAGTATAGTAACATTTAATGTTGATAACTGTTTTATTTTAAACACTAAGCGAACGTGGTACGTGGTACTTGATTAGTACATCATCAGGCAATAATATTGTTTTCTGAATGTATTAGTCTATCAGCCAGATGGGTTGGGGTGTACCACTAAGGGGAGCAAAACAACACCTATCTTACTTGATTGTTTACTCAATTTAAAGAAACAAAATGTGTGATAACAATCTCAGTTGGGCAGCTATAAGTTATTATTGAGCTGTTTCTATGGCAACCGTCAGGCTTTGACTCAATAGCTAGTTAGCTAGTATAATTATCAAATATTTCTTCAAAATTGGTTCTAGAAAAAAAAGTTTGGTGTTAAAATGAAGATTGTGATTATTACATAGTATGATCTGCAGTTAAATATTCAAATTAGTACATTTGCATATCTATGAATATAAATGAGTTTGCAAGAAAAATTCCTAAAAACTGGCAAACCTCCAAAATAGTAGGGTCAATATACACTTTGACCCCCAAAACATTGCTACAAAAGGTATTTTAACTGATCCTGGTAGGGTAGAAGGTCCTTAAAAACATATCAAAAGTTTACCACATTCGGACCTCCGGATTTTTTTTTTCAAGATTGCCGCCAAGATGGCCGCCAAGATGGCCGCCAAGATGGCCGCCAGGATGGCCGCCAAGATGGCCGCCAAGATGGCCGCCAATACCTATATATGATCATGACTATGTAACTATCCAATCAAATTTGATGAATTTGGTGTCTAAACATAGGTTTCAAGGGGCAAAGAACACATAATGATCATCAAAATTTTTAATAAAGTACACACAAATCCAACATGGCGTCGAAAATGGCCGCCAAGATGGCCGCTAAAACCTATTTATGATCATAACTATGTAACTATCAACTTAAATTTGATGAATTTGGTGTCTATACCTAGGTTTCAGGGGGCAAAGAACACATTTATAGCATCAGACAAAGTGTAAGTTAATTATGTTACACAGATATCCAACATGGCGTCCAAAATGGCCGCCAATAGGGCCGCAAAGATTGTCGCCAAAACCTATTAATGATCATAACTATGTCACTATCCACTCAAATTTGACGATTTTGGTGTCTATACATAGGTTTCGCGGGGCAAAGATCACATTAAGATCATCATACATTGTTTTAGTTTATTATATTACACACAAATCCAACACAGCGTCCAAAATGGCCACTAACGTGGCCGCCAAAACATATTTATGATCATAAAATATGACTATGTAACTATCCATTAAAATTTGATGAATTTGGTGTATATACCCAGGTTTCAGAGAGCAAACAACACATTAATATCACATTTATATCATCCGACAAAATGTAAGCTTATTATGTTACACAGAAATCCAAGACGGCGTCCAAAATGGCCACCAACACAATACGAAGGACCACAAGTCCATAACTTGGTACTCAAACGTTATGGTTGTTATGAAAAATGCCATAGTTTAGGAGACAAGGAACACTTCAATCGAATTGAGGTTATCACTAAGAAGTTGAATTATCATAAAATCCAACTAACGACATTTGGAAGAGAGAATGAACCAGCACATGACTTCATGATAGGATCAGGTTTTACTAACTTCTGTAGACTTCCTTTTTTAGCGTTGCTGAAAATCATTGAAGATTAATTACAGCCTGAATAAGCACGAGTTCTTTCAAAAGGGTGATAGTATACACTGTGCGTTCCTTTGACAATTTATTTACATAAAAGCGGAAGTAGATGGTCTCATTGTCCCTTTCGGAGTAATGCAGGATCAATATGAGCAAATCTGTATCCTCGCCCACCAACGTTGTTGTGCTAAGACGGGATCGTTATACTGTTGCTTTAAAGGGGCCGTCCAACAGATTAAGCGTCATATGTTTTGGGAAACTACGAGGATTGCTTATATAGCTAAAAAATACATCCTCTACAAACATGAGCGTGGATGGTCGAGTGGTCTAGGCGGGTAGATTTTTACTCCAGGACTCCAGGATTCCAGGGGTCAGTGGTTCGAGCCCTGTTGAGGGTTACTTTTCTTTTTTTCCTTTTTTGAAATTGTATTCTTGTTTTTTTTAATTGAGATGTTTAGTTCAAATGTTAAAATTTATCAATATAAAGCATTTCAAGCATTTAATGACAAGCTTCAATACATGCCAAAATCTGTTGGACGGCCCCTTTAACAATTTGAACGTCTGCATCCCCTAAAGACAGAACAACATAGCATCCCATTTTAGTCAGAGTTGTGCTAATCAGAGTAATCATGCCGGCCTTGTTTTTGTCACGAGAGAAAAAGTCTTCTTTTTTTGCATGAGCATTCTGTTATTTTTTTTTTGCTGAAACTCACAATATGATTCACGTTTCCAGTGCGTTTTGTCTTCGTAGCCATCGAACCCCACTGTCGCTTGTCCGTAATGCCTTTCTCTGAATCTACATAAGACTCGGCTATTGCGTTATATGAGTCGCCCTTCTCCATGGTTAACGATGCAGCACAGTGCCACCTTCATGCCTCTGTTTCATGAATACAGTTCATCACAGCCTCACATGATGTGTATACAGCTCAAATTGCCTGAGCGATTTGAGGTTTATCTGCTGTACAAAATATGTTCTTGGCTTCAAAGAAGGCCGCAGGATGGGAGCTCAGTTCATAAGACAATACGACTGCAAGGGAAGGATCTCCAGATTTTGACACCACCAGAAAACGCTATAACAGAAGAGCAGGATCAAAAGCACGGTCGGAAGCGATCTTAACAGCCAAGCTATTCAAAAGAGATTTGGCTCTGTTTTTTCTCGTGAATTTATAAGCAAAGACCGACTTTTCTATGATTTCTCTTATGATCGTTTTCCCAACCGCCTCAATTGCATGAACATTCACATCTGACCCAGCCACTATCCCATTGACCATGTTTCTCAGAGTAGGGTCAGCTGTGTATGGTGAGCAGGTTGTAATCTGTGTCTTCATGTTCTCTAGATCAGAAGAATCCCCTTTGATGCACGCCTCAGTTGAGTGTTTGTGGACTTGTAGTATAGGTCAGGTCTGTGAAATCCTGCATCGCACTGTTGTGCTCGAATGTTGCAGATAGGGTCCAAGGGGTTTCCATTTTCTCGGTCATTCCACTGCCGCGAGTTAGACCACATGTGCTCTATCAAAACATCATCAATGTTTGCTCAATAACAAGATCAAGTCCTAGCCCAGTCCAGCACTGATGGCTCCTACAAACAACGTGAAAACCAATACCGAACTTTCGATAAACGTCCGGGTGCGTTTCCTCTAGGTTGCTTATTTGATGCAGATATATGTAGTAATACGCTGATTGCAGGTAATGTACCCAACTGCAGCAAAAATGGATTTCAAATCGGGCACTGCCTAATGCATCAACCAACACCCAGTACGATATGCTTTAATCAACACACTCACGAGTTTGATCAAAATCGCATAACATATTATCTGCTAGCGCCGTTTTGCCCCTCAGAAGTAAAGAGTACAAATCCTTGGCATGATCAAGCAGTATCTGAATGTCTGGATCTTCCTTGGTTATTTCGGCTGAAAGCTGGCTGTGTATGCACTTTTCAACAAGAAGATGGTCCCGTGAAGCCCTCTGGACAGCTTTTCCTGTCACAATGTGAACAATTGCATTTCTCAATAGACAGACTCAAGTATGCTTTTGAGAGCGGTTTCTTCCATGAGGGATCCTTTGCCCCCCCCCCCCCCCNGCGCTACATCGTGTGTAGAAGCGGTAACAAGACAATTTATAATTTTCAAATGTACAGACTTCATTGCGAATAAATATCGATATATTTGAGGACGTGGTATTATATAAATAGTTTATAAAGCATCCTATAAAAATCATCCGCTTATTAAAACGTGAAAATAATAACTATGAAAGTAGCGTAAATCTAGGTTTCTACGCTACGCAAATTTAATGTAGGTGTATATCTTTTCACTCGATCCTCCTTGTAACACTGCTTGAATAAAACAGCCAAACACTGAAACGGAAATAAATATATGTTAATACATTGTAACAAATAAACGCTACATAGTGTGTAGAAGCGATAACCACGGAATACGGACATAACCCCTCCCGGACAAAACCCTCCCAGCATTTTCATATGGGGCGGACAAAAAGCCTCCCATGAAAAAACGTTATTGTTTCACACAGTGCTGCATTCATTAATCCGAAAATTATACCCATTGTGTGTATTGTTTTTTCAGGGGTGTGAACTTGAAAGAAGAAACTATATACATACCGCTTTACTAATGTGCATATATATCCGATAATCCAATTTTAAATTTAATGTTATAATAATAACATTATATTAAAACATAAAATGAAATGATTTAATTTAGATTGAATGCAATACGATACAGAGCATCGTTTAATCGCGTCATACACACATCCATGCAAAAAACGTGCTTCCCGGGGACTTCCTGAAAACCTTGCGAAAATGAAAGTGAAATTCTGGGTGCGTTTGCATGTTACTTAATTGTCTGAATTACTTATTTAATTTATCTTTTTTTAATGTTTCAATAACATTTCTTGCAGTCAATATTTAAATGCATAATAATAAATATCAACATAGAAGACTGTGAATCTGCAACTGCAAACAAAAGCCCTCCCGCGAAAGCAATTAAAAAACCGACAAATGTAATTGCTCCACACAGTGTTGCATTCATTTATCCGAAAAAAAATACTCAAAATAGCAAACTGTGAAACTGCAACTACTTTAATTTTTTAATTAGTTAAATCAAAGAATGAATTAAAAGCAATTAAACACCGACAAATGTAATTGCTTCAGCGTAAATCTAGGTTTCTGCGATACACAAATGTACATGTAGATCTACATGTAGGTGTATATTTTTGCACTCGATCCGCCGCGAACATATGCGGCGGATTTACTCCGCGAAAGTACGCGAGGTAGCGCGGATCGTCGCGGCGTGACTCGTCGATACGCCGCGTGATTCCGTCGAGTACTAAAATTACTGTCCGCGGCGTAGCCGCGGACTTTGCTGGTTCCGCGTGGGCTGTACTGTACGTGGCCGTTTTCGACGCCATGTTGGATTTGTGTATACTATTGTACACTTAAACAATGTCTGATGATCTTTGTGTGTTCTTTTCCCCTTGAAACCTAGGAATAGACACCAAATTCATCAAACAATTGATTGTATAGTTACAAAGTTTTGATCATTAATAGGTATTGGCGGCCATCTTGGCGGCCATCTTGAAAAACAAAACTTTCCGGAGGTCCGATTGTGGTAAACTTTTGATATGTTTTAAAAAACTTCTACCCTATCAGGTTCAGTTAAAAAAAAAATGTAGCAATTTTTTGGTGGTTGAAGGTATTTTGTTCATATATTGACCCTACTAAAATACTATATGCAATTTGCCGTTCAATTTCTCCCAGGCAATTTATGAAAATTAAGCTGAGTGATGCCCCATCTTCAAAGGAGGAAAAAATACCAAAAGCTACCAGTACCAGACTATTATCAACCATTTTCATATGCTACTGGCATGCATCTTCCAAGAAATATAGGTGAAGTTTTGCCTCCCCCCTTACTGGTACACCCGACCTCAATTTTGGGTACTTGGCTGAAGGACTATATTATTTCAAAACCGGTCGTTGTGGTATTTTTGGAGACCACTGTTCCGACTGCTACTTCTACTTCTAGTGTATTCTATTGCTACTACTTTATTATGATAGTTTTTACTCTAAGAGTCAACAATACGAAACATGTTCCAATTTCATAATTTATAACAATACTTTGTAAAAAACAGTATCAACGTATAATTATGCATGTTCAATGTATTTCAAATGTATTGTTGATGTAATCCGTTTAACAAATTTCCATACAGATATGTTATTATACAAATGGTCAGAAAGGAAAGGCACATCAATCAGAACTATATAGTTAACCAAACTAAACTACGTTTGATTGCAGGAAGAAACCGGGAACATGATAATGTTGCAATTAACTTGCACATTACCGGGCAAATCACATATTTAGCTAGTGGTTGTACGATAAAAGGCACTAATTTTTTCAAATAATTGTTTCCAGAACGACGAATGTTGACAGGAATGTCTTATCCAAATTACAAAATTACGATTAACAACTGAACTCTTTTTACTCCAAAATGAAAAAGTATGCTTGTCAGTAACCCATCAATGCCGTTGTCAAGAATGACATTGATAGTGTAAGTAACACAAGTTGATCGCTCGCTGAAGATACGGGAATGAATGGCGCCTAACGTACCTCTCAACATAGAAAATAGTTACTTTGAGGCATTCTACTTTTACACTGTCGGTGGACTAATGAAGTTACACATAAATGTGTTGCTGTATCATGTCCATTTTTGTAATATAGGCCATTACGTTTGTCCTTGCTCCCACGCCTTCCATGGAACACGTGCTTACCAATTGTATGTTTACATCATCTAATGAATGATTACGTGACAGTCTTCATGCTGCATATTGGCATGTATTTGGAGTGCAATACAATATGTGAACATTGTTTGTATTGTATGCTGTGCTGATTGTTAACTTTCAATACTTAAAAGAACTTCTTCTCACTAAAAGTTTGCCTACTGTTACCCTAGTTTATTACTGGATGTGTTGAACAATTTAAAATCATGCACATGATTTCAATTTATTAAAACGTTCGATACAAAATACAAAACATCAATTAATATTCGACACCAGAGAAATGTACTTTTTTCAAAAGTAATACGTCAATTAATGTCTTAACAATTAATTTAACAAAAGGCGTATTCCTAAAATTGTGTATATAT